>SNQN01000291.1:129624-139657 GCA_008642245.1 Bassia scoparia
GTACTTTTTTTTATGTTACTTAATGCCAATTAAGTCTTTTACATCATTAAGGGTATTTACGTCATTGCATAGGGACACCATTACTCCCCATTGACTTATATAATAGAGATTTAAAAGTTACAATTTTAAACATTATAGAACACGGAATTAAGGGTGTTTTAATTGATATTTGACGCACCCGAGACTAACGTTATGAATGTTGTACAGTATATACCACTGTACATGCTTAGATGATTGGATGAGATTATGGGCGTGTTCGACGTAGCTTTTTTAGGTAACTTTTAGCGTTCTGACTAGATTAAAAAGCTATTTGGTTAATTTTATTAGTGTTCGGCAAGGTAGCGTTTTGAGTAGCTTTTAGCGTTAAACGCTACCTTTTTCAAACGCTAGTAGGAGTAGCGTTTTAGCTTTTAACTTTTTTTTTCTTGAGGCAGCTTTTAGCTTTTAAGCTAAGATAAAAAGCTACTTGGTAATTAATTTTCTTCTATTATAAAATACAACCGCTACTTCTGCTGAACACTCATATTGACAATTTTAGTTTCGTCCGCTACCCGCTACTTCCAACACTACTTACTAGCTTTTAAGCTACCCGCTACTTATACCACTAAAATCTACTTCCAACACTATTATTGTCGAACACGCCCTATAATACTGTTTTGTATTAGTTCAATAGAATTGGGCCCCAGGTCTGTAATGCTAGTCCAATTATACTGCAAGCCTCAGCCCAACTCTAATTAGAAGATTATTGGCTTATGGGCTAACTTTTGGGCACTTTTGCTTGCTAGCTTGTTGGGTACAAGGCTTAACAGCCCAGCTCTAATATTTACGTAGTACGGAGTACTATTTAGGTGCTTCGAAATTGACTAAGAATTTGTATACTCTCTCCAATTTCTATGTGTGTGGATCATGTAGAGTTGGATTTAGGTTGAGTTGGTGGAGTTGTGAGTAGGGATGGCAGTGGATAAAAGGCCCTGCCCAGATCCGAGGATCCAGATTCATTTTTGACGGATTTGGATCCTTAAATTTAGGAATCTGATGGATCAAGGTAGGATCTGGATCCTACTTTTAGAAAACGGATCTGGATCGGGTCTTCCTCTAGGACCCTGTCCAAGATTCGTTTACCCATTTTTTTTAAAAAAAATATATAAAATATGTTGGATAATAGTAATACTACTGAAGAATGTACTAATCCATTATTTTGGTAGTTTGACCCAAAACTAATTATATTCTAAATCAAAATATATTTGTCTTTGAAAATTTGTTTTTCTCGTACGTTAAATGACTTAAATATTTAATCATGTATGTTAAACTCACGAATATTGAGAGACGTAAAGAAGATATATGTTCTTTTAGGCTTTTTTAATCAAAATTATGTTCAATAATTGTTGTTTTTCATTTGAAGTAAAATATTAAGAAAGGATCCATTTAGGACCCGAATCCGTAGGATCTATACGGATCTGGATCCGGGTCCTAAAAATTAGGACCATGGTAGATCCGGTTCATTGCCATCACTAATTGTGAAAGTGAGTGCTTTATATTGTTTTTTTATTTCACTTTTATTTTTGGTAGGTAAATTTATTATAGTCATTGATTTGCAGTTGGATGGTCTGGATTGTCCCAATTTCACCAAATCTAGAGAATCCAACTCTAGAGTATCTTGATCAATGTTCTATGAATTTACTATTTGGGGAAAAAAATTTAAGAATAATGTATTATAATGCGAGTGAGGTCAAAAAATAGGAGAGAGAGTGTGTGAAAGGGAGGAAAGTATGAAAAAGTGAGGTAAGTAACGGAATGTATAGTTAAAAAGCAGAAGAGAGAGTGTCCCAAAATGAAATAAAATACAATGCACAAAATATTAAAAATCGTCCAAATGAAAAAATTGCACAAAACATTACAAATGGAATGAAGTAGATTGATTGAGGGGGGTTTAGTAAAACACTAAAACTCCACAAGATAATGCAAGTTGGGCTCATGATTAAGCGAAACGTAATAAAGTAAGGGCATGATTTCATGTTGCCAAAAGTTGAGGCACTGGTCTAGAAATCAGTATTTTTATGGGCTTTCAATTCATTTCTTACCTTATGTCGGGAAATTTCTAGTTCATCTCGGTAGTTCATGATCATGAATGGTGCAAATCTCGCGACATTTTTCACGATAAATTAATAGTATTTGCAATGTTTTTTTTTTATATAAAAAGTTAGAATTTATTACTTCATTCGTATCAAAATAAATGCAACGATTTGACACAAAATATAGAAGAAANTGTTTAAGTTATTCAATGGAATAAATTAGTCAATGTAATTAATGTATTTTTATTTGAATTTTTTTCCATTAATTAATTAAATTTTTTGTTTTTATTCATGGGAAAAATTAGCCAATGTACTTTTTTTATGTTACTTAATGCCAATTAAGTCTTTTACATCATTAAGGGTATTTACGTCATTGCATAGAGATACCATTACTCTCCATTGACTTATATAATAGAGATTTAAAAGTTACAATTTTAAACATTATAGAACACGGAATTAAGGGTGTTTTAATTGATAGTTGACGCACCCGAGAATAACGTTATGAATGTTGTATATACCACTGGTCCACTGTACATGCTTAGATGATTGGATGAGATTATAATACTGTTTTGTATTAGTTGAATAGAATTGGGCCCCAGGTCTGTAATGTTAGTCCAATTATACTGCAAGCCTCAGCCCAACTCTAATTCGAAGATTATTGGCTTATGGGCTAACTTTTGGGCAAATTTGCTTGCTAGCTTGTTGGGTACAAGGCTTAACAGCCCAACTCTAATATTTACGTAGTACTATTTAGGAGCTTCGAAATTGACTAAGAATTTGTATACTCTCTCCAATTTCTATGTGTGTGGATCATCTAGAGTTGGATTTAGGTAGAGTTGGTGGAGTTGTGAGTAGGGATGGCAGTGGGTAAAAGACCCTACCCAGATCCGAGGATCCAGATCCATTTTTGACGGATTTGGATCCTAAAATTAGGGCTCTGATGGATCTAGACGGATCTGGACCGAGTCTTCCTCTAGGACTCTGTCCAGGATCCGTTTACCCATTTTTTTAAAAAATATATAAAATATGTTGGATAATAGTAATACTACTGAAGAATGTTAATCCATTATTTTGGTAGTTTGACCCAAAACTAATTATACTCTAAATCAAAGTATATTTGTCTTTGAAAATTTGTTTTTCTCGTACGTTAAATGACTTAAATATTTAATCATGTACATTAAACTCACGAATATTGAGAGACGTAAGGAAGATATATGTTCTTTTAGGCTTTTTTAATCAAAATTTTGTTCAATAATTGTTGTTTTTCATTTGAAGTAAAATATTAAGAAAAGATCCATTTAGGACCCGAATCCGTAGGATCCATACGGATCTGGATCTGGATCCGGGTCCTAAAAATTAGGACCCTAGTAGATCCGGTCCATTGCCATCACTAGTTGTGAAGGTGAGTGCTTTATATTGTTTTTTTTATTTCACTTTATTTTTGGTAGGTAAATTTATTATAGTCATTGATTTGCAGTTTGATGGTCTGGATTGTCCCAATTTCACCAAATCTAGAGAATCCAACTCTAGAGTATCTTGATCAATGTTCTATGAATTTACTATTTAGGGAAAAAATCAAGAATAATGTATTATAATGCGAGTGATGTCAAAAAATAGGAGAGAGTGTGTGTGAAAGGGGGAAAATATGAAAAAGTGAGGTAAGTAACAGAATGTATAGTTAAAAAGCAGAAGAGAGAGTGTCCCAAAATGGAATAAAATATAATGCACAAAACATTAAAAATCGTCCAAATGAAAAAATTGCACACACCATTACAAATGGAATGAAGTAGATTGTTTGAGGAGGGTTTAGTAAAACACTAAAACTCCACAAGATAATGCAAGTTGGGCTCATGATTAAGCGTAACGTAATAAAGTAAGGGCATGATTTCATGTTGCCAAAAGTTGAGGCACTGGTCTAGAAATCAGTATTTTTATGGGCTTTCAATTCATTTCTTACCTTATGTCGGGAAATTTCTAGTTCATCTCGGTAGTTCATGATCATGAATGGTGCAAATCTCGCGACATTTTTCATGAAAAATTAATAGTATTTGCAACGTTTTCTTTTATAAAAAGTTAGAATTTATTACTCCATTCGTATCATAATAAATGTAACGATTTTGACACAAAATAGAGAAGAAAAGTGTCAAATTATTGCAATTATTTTAATACGGGAGAGACGAAAAAGATACCTGATTTATTACAATAATGTTCTAAAATTACAGTATAAAAAATTACCGAGATGAATTAGAAATTTTCCCTTTATCAACCCTAATCTCCTTATAACTTAGTTTTTGGTACACTTTTAAAACAAGGAACATACACGATATCCTTATGGACATGCGATCATGCCAATAAAATTTAGCTTACAATGTAATGACATAGCTTGTAACGAGTTGTGACCTTTTTAGACGCTAACTATCCGTTGTTAGAGGTTATTTGGTTCAATAAGTTTCTTTTATTACTCGTATCACAATATTAGTTATTTGTGTGAAACTTTTAGATAAATAGTGGCTTGTTGGTTTCATAGTGTAAATAACCAAAAAAAAAAAAAAGTAGAAGCTCTTCTAATAAGTTCTTGTATGAGTTTTTTTTTTAAATGTTTTTTTTTTCCAATTCAATATGAATTTTTTCCGACCTAATCTAAAAAAAATCAAATAAAACACTAGATTGATAAGTAAATTAATCTAAACATAGTCTATGTGAATGGTTTGATTTATAATTAGAGGGTTGGTGTTGAATGAAAGTGAATACATTAACACGTCATTAATTTGAACCACTCTTTAGTTTTTTTTTTTTTTCCAGGTACTACTACGAGTGGTTTCCACCTCCTTTGACGAGTAGACTAATCTCTCGTGGGAGTTTGCATTAGTTTCTCAATGGGCAACATCCCTCCCATCTAAAATTTTTTCATTCTCAATGCTCGATCCCGAAACCTTAATTAAAGAGCAGGACTCTTAGCCATTCAAATCAACTCTTTAGTCACTATCGACATAAATTCCTAGTATTTCTAACTTCGAAGCATCCCTCGAAATCGTCTCACGACGCTCAATCAACCAATTCATAACACGTGTTGTATCACGAGAAGCGTTTAATAATTGTCAAGTACTACTAGCGATTAATCTCTTCTTCTACTCGTCTAGGACAGTGAAATTGGATGAATGTGTTTGGCGCTTTGCTTTGCTACCTTTGGCATGTTGAAAACGTTAAGGCAGCAGCAAATGCAATGRGGAGTAGRACTAATTTGGAGTGCTAATTAAGCTCGCYTTAGGAAAAGGCGTGTGTGGGTTTGCAAGTTGTCATTTGTCGCAGTCGTCAACTCATCACGATATGCACGCGGCTTGCTATTGCTTGCACGCTCCTCGTCTACGCTGTCCCAAGGTTTCACGATCCCACGCCACGCAACACTATTTTTAGTCTTTTGCCTGATTGCCTATTTTCACCCTTTTTTTTTCGCGAATGAGCCACAAGGGCGGGTTATATTTACAAGGAGAAGGGGTATGAGAATTCGAACCTCTGACCTCAAGGATCAAAGGTTGAGGTCAGAGGTGAGATTGAAGCCACTACTCCAAACCCATTCCTCTATTTTCACCCTTTTTGTGATATCTATATTTGTCATGTTTCTTTCTTTCACATTTCTATTCAATTATTTTGTTAAGGAAAAATTGATCGTAACAACYTCATTTATATTGATATTGTATATCAATTCGCATTTTTGTTCTATTATTTTGTTTAGCACGTGAACAATTAGGTGATATGAAATGTTTTTACAATAAGAAATTGTAAAGTTCGTAAAATCTTTATTAAGAAAACGTCATAATTGATTTAGTCACCTTTCAAAATTTTTTTTAACGACAACTTACCTTTCACTTGTTTGGGAGATAATATTTGTGCCAAAAGGCCAATCAAGCAAATGTCTACCTGTTAAGAAAACAAAATTCGGAAGAAGTAGTTTACATTCATAACAATTTAGTTGAGCATGCTTTGGAAAATCTCAACAACTCATCATTTGTCGTAGGTGGATTAATAAGCGAGAGAGATTGTTAAACTTTCATTCCAAAAACGACTTTCATACTTATCTCATTCTCAAGTGAATAATAACAATGACCTTTATTCATGTGAGAGAAAAATGAATACAAAAATCATCTGGAGAGTGCAAAAATTTTCCCCGCTTTTAATCACAAATTTTTGGGTTAATTCATAGATTCAATAATACATATACATAGTGGAGTACAAGATTACACTAAAAATGGGACATGAAGTGGAGCCATGGAATAATCCAACAAAGGAGGTGTATACAATTTAAAGTTGAAAGGTTCCACTTGTTGTGAATTGGCAGCAACCCAACCCCAGATGGCCATATCCCATATGCATGAAATATCTTAGATCTTACTCACCTTTTTTTTTTGTCATAGGTTAAACAACTTGGGACTAATTTGACATATTGTTTTACAACCAAGTAATAAAATTGGCCAATTTGACAAAGATATAAAATAAAATTGACCAAGCAAAATWGGTGAAATTGAAATCACTGATAAATGCATGCACCATCACAATCAACAATTCAACACAATGGGGACATAGACATTAATAGAGACAATCAACATGAACTTTCATTGTAATTTGATATCCTCTAATTCACCCCTCAAACCACTCCAAAATTGCGGGGTTGTAATTTTTTGTTCAATCCTAGTTGTTGTGTTTGTTGAACAAATGTCAAATAAGGGTTTTAGACTGCATCAAATATTGGTGTGCTATTGGGAGTCGGAAATTGCTTTATCATTTGGTCTTCTAATCTTTTGAAATCATGTTCGTGTCGCGTTTTTTGTATTATGTTAAACTTTATCACTATATATCAAAATCAACTTGGTCAATTTATCCAAATTGATTTAGTATACTATCGAGCAAAAACTTCATAGACTTTAATTTGTAGAGTAATATGCCTAAGCTAATCGCATGATTTGATTAGACAATGATATCATATATAAAGAAGTCTTGTTCGAGAAGAAATATGTTATGATTACACATAACTAAGTCATTAGGTAAAGTGTACTTGTCACCTTAAAGCTCAATTCAATGTCATTACCATGTGACTTTACCCAAACTTCCTCAATCTATCCTTTAACGATATACTCAAGGACTTCAACGATAGAAATTAACCTTGATAGAATTTTATATACTTTTTAATATTATTATAATCTTTCGTATGTAAAGGTAAATTGAAAGACTTGATCGAACTTCAAAACTTCAACCTTCATTGTTTCTTGGTCCAATATTTATAGGTCAGATTCTATAGGAGCGAGGGAGAAGGATAAAAGAATCCTCGCCCCCAAAGAGTCTCCAAAAGGATTCGATTCTATTACCATAATTCCATAAGGTCATAAGAAACATCTATTTATCTTTACGAAAAGTACGTAGATTTCGGGTCTCTAATCAACATACGGATTAGTAAACATGAATGCTCCTTCGTCAAAAAGGAGCTGCCTACATACATGACCTACGCAGCAAGGACTGAAGAGGGAGTAAAAGCGACATTTGAGCCACCTAAAATGAAATAGGCTTGTTTTGTAGCGAAGAAGGTTGAGTAGTAGTAGTAGTAGTGGAAGTAGTATATTGGTTGGATACTTTATCTTGTGAAGGATTCTTCTTTAGTTCCTTGGCAGCAAGGAGAATCTTCTACGATCATCGCCCACCTCTCAGGCCTTGCAAACCTGGTCCCATGCATCCTCATAAGTGTCTATTCGACATTTCAATCCCAACTTATTGTTAACTTTTTAATCGACTTACCTTGGTTTCTTCCTGTTGTAAGAATTGAGTCTTGGTTACAAGTGTGTATTCTGGATTTTCTATGTGTCGATTTCAAAATTTATTTGAATTTATTGATACGTATTTGGACTTATTTTGTGTGAGAGAAAAGTATAAGTATGTTCATTTCAACTTATTAGTACTTGTTTCAACTATTTTGAACTTATCTTATTCAAGAAGTTAAAAAAAAAACACGACTATAAATTTGTTAAATATCCTATCAGAAGTAGTAGCGACGACCAATTTGCCACGATGAATGTATCCTTTAGAACTTTTTTTCCATTGTATTTTCCATAAATTAAACAAGAGACGACTTTAAAATGTTGAATTTATAAACGAATCGACCATTGTTCGTCTGTTTGATTACTTTTAATTTTGATGGCTTCACAGTGTTACGGTTGAGTGTCTTCACATTGCACGAGTAATTTTATGAGATAATWTTYAACCAGARCGTTTGACCTAAAGTTATGGTTAGACGACCCACCAATACTTAACAACTGAAGTTCATCCTTTCTTTCTCCTCACTAACCCTCACCCTATCCACAACCTTCTTCTCCAACGTCGTAAATTTTTCATTGATCACCACCACAACATGGATAATGTATCATTTTTTTGGTGTTAAGAAAGTTACAAGGACGGACATAAGAATCGATTCTAGGATCACCTAGATCCAGAAGAGACGCTTTAACCACTTGAGATATCCCTCACTCTCACATGAATAATGTATCATGTAATGGAGTTTATTGTTTCCGAAAGAAGTGGTTTGATCAAATATTCAAAATGTTATAGTCCGGGAGGTATGACATAATACATTCTTTGAGTATAAGTATAACCAAATCTACTTTATTTGGCTTGCTCATTTGAATTAAAACACATGATGAACAGAAAAAAGTATTTTAAAGAGTCTTGCTTATTTGTCAYACTAGTGGAAAYGATGCAAAATGCATTAAACATATAACTAGTTTAATCATATTTATTTTTCGTTAATTTATAAATGTATTTTTATTTGATTTTTTCCCCTTCCTTTTTAATCTGTATAAGAGCCCTGAAATAAGCTTGATTATACCTAACTCTAAATATAACCGGTTAAAATTCACTTGATTACAATAGACCAGGTACTATTGCCATATTAAAAAAGTTCTTCCCTTACAAACAATTTCACGAACTATGAGCATCAAAAAACAATTTAACCGACTATGGACTTGTTTGGTCGCTATGAGCATTAATTTCCTATGGTAATTTACAATTTGTAGGAATTAATTTCATTAGATATTTTATAGGAAATTGACTTAGTGTATTTGGCTGTGATCTAGAGAATTTTACTTCCTATGAATTTTGAATGACCAAGGGGGAGTGGGTTAATACATTCCTACGTGTACATCATATAGGAATTACAAATAAAAATCCAAAGAATTTGAAATTTTCACAATTTATATTTTTTGTCCGACCAAACAACATGGTAATAAATGTGTATTTTCTAAAAATTTGAAATTTACACAAAATAGTGTTCAATATAATCAAATCAAAAATTATTTTTTATTTTCTATTCTTTTCAAGAGGTTCTACCCATTTCAAACACCCATAAAAATTGAAATCAAACAAATTGTAATGGATAATCAACCTCAAGTAAGTGTAAAGCTACAAGAAAGTGGAATGCATCATGCTAATAATCAATTACTATAATAATACCAGAAGCTACTCATCATTGTCTCATTTCGGCTACCACTTATCCACAACCTCCATTACAATTTTAAACTTATCCATTTCTCTACATTCAACATTAAAATATTGCCAAAGAGGTGGAACTACGTATCTCATCTTTTACTTTCCTGGTCGGATCATTAAATCTTGATCAAACATATTTAAATCGATTCACTGTTCACARAGGGGTTAAGTTTTTTTACTSGCACCCCTTTCTATTTTGGAAAATCATTRACATAAAATTTTCAAATATCRRGTTATTAACAAATCAACAATCAACAAATATTATTAAAAGTTGTGTCTTTGAATTGAAAGGTGTCAGATGGTGCTCTCGAAATAATTAAAAAAATGACATGTGTCACTTTCAAAAGTATATATGTCGCATAAACTTGACACATCAATTAACACACACATTTATTAGTTCTTTTCATTATGTAATAATATTATATATTATTTTT
>SNQN01000291.1:147457-161367 GCA_008642245.1 Bassia scoparia
GCGCTAAAAAAAACAAAGTTAGATTCATTTCGTTTTGAAAAATCTGTAATTAATATTGTTAGACATAGTTTTTTGACTTTTTGATTCTTCATTTGCCTTTGTTTTTACCCTAATTCCAAAAAAAAAATAGTCAATAGTTTCTCACAGATCTGCCTAATTTCGATCTGTTTGTTGTATATATACTCCTCTGCAATTTTTAGGAATTCTTAAAAAATTCGTGAATTTTCGATTGAAGTTGAGTTCTTCAAGCTTCATTAATGGCGGTTTCGACGATTGCGCTGTATGCGAGCCCTCCAAGTAGCGTATGCTCCACACCTCATCCATGTTCAATCAATTCTCATTCGTCCTCYTACGATTTCGACCTCAACGGTAGATCTCCTTCCACGAGCTCKCAATCAACGTCATCATCGTCTCAGCGGTCGATAGTCGGTGGARTATCGCGTCTTCTTAAGCACTCTTCTCCTTCACCTAACGAAGATTTCCAGAAAGTAGGAATTGAAGATCATCATCATTATGGCAGTTTCAGCAGTTCATTTCGGTATTCAAGTTGCTCGTCGTTGAGTTCGTCGCTGAAACGGGACCATCATAGCCCGGTTTCGGTGTTGCAGGGGCCCGTTTCGGTTTCAAGCAGCTGTAACAGCGTGGCTTCGGGCTCGTTTTCGGGTTCCAGTTCGTTTAGGTATAACAATTCGACGAATATCTTGTTAAATGGGTTTGTCAGGAATTCATTGGGCTCGTGTTTGGATCGTGATGTCGAAGAGCTTACGTTTAATATGGAGGATCATTTTGTGTTTGGTGATGGCGTTGAAGAATTGTTGGCTAGTGCTCAAAGTAAGCACAAGATCTTCAATGAGGATTTTGTGATTAAGGCTTTTTACGAAGCTGAAAAGGCTCATAGAGGACAGGTAATTTTGTTTTTTCTTATTTCTTTGTGTGTTTTGGATGCAAATTCGTGTTTGATTTTTTGTGTCATTGCTTTGTTTCAAATTCAATTGAGTAAAGTTGTGGTCTTGTGGAAGAGGTCAATCATCTTTGAACTGCATAATTGTTCATATTTTTGCTTATAATTCTGTTGTTTTTATTTGATCTGTGAGATTCTGTTTTAAAATCGGTCTGTGTTTAGTAGTGATTGGTCTGATGAAATTTTGTTGAGTTGTTTAGATGTTCTTTGTATCTGAAGGTGTTGCATTATAATTGCAGATTCATAAAGTGATGTTTGTTGTCTTTAGTTATTTATGAAGTTAGTGTTTGGCTTTTGTTTGTGTAGGTGAGAGCAAGTGGGCATCCATACTTGCACCATTGTGTGGAAACAGCAGTGCTCTTGGCTACCATTGGAGCCAACGCGACAGTTGTTGCGGCTGGTCTGTTGCACGACACGATTGATGATTCTTTTGTAACATATGACTATATCTTGAGCATCTTTGGATCAGGGGTGGCTGATTTGGTTAATGGGGTAAGAACCATAATTTTGATATATTTTTCTTATTTGATAAACCTTTGATATTTTTGAATGTGATTTGAATGCTCTATTTGGTTTTCTTTGATCCATTTTCACATAGCTGTGATGKTTCTGCTCTGCTGTAAACTGACCAATTGGACTTCTTAGTTATGCMTTGCTCTATATCCTATTGTGTGAATAGATCCTTTGATTAGAGACAAAGATGAGAGTMAACAGGATTGATCCAGCATAGTGTTAAATCAACCAATGAGTAGAGTAATTTTCGAGTGACACTAGTTGTTGAAACATGATACGAGTAATACATTTTTTTTATGGCATTTGATCAGCATGAGGTTCTATCTGAGTGGGCTTTATGGCTTTACTTATGCAGCATAGATATCTTTACACACTAGTACACTACTCTTGTCGATTCTGTGAGCATATTTGGAGGATTATACCTTACTGCTTACATAATGTGATTCTTTGACACCTATATTAGTATATTTGATYTCGCWCTAGTTTTTCCTTTAWATTTGGAATCAACTGGAACTAGACCTTTCATCTTTGTTTATGCTTTAGCAAAACAGTGTGCTGTTGATTCAGGTCAAAGATAGATCAAACCGMTTTTTAAKAGAACAGTGTGCTTTAGCAAAAAAGTGTGCTGTTGATAYATAGAACCATTATTTGGATTTCTTGTTAAAGATTTGTGCTGTTGATTCAGGTTTCAAAACTTAGCCACTTGAGCAAGCTTGCACGCGAAAATGATACAGCAAATAAAACAGTTGAAGCAGATCGACTACACACCTGTCTCTTATACACATCTAGATGTGTATAAGAGACAGCTTTTCCCTAGTGCAAATAATATTACAAAATCTATCTATGCATTCAGCTCAACATACCCTCACAATTTTTAATCAAGAAAAAGTCATGAACTTTATGCCAAAATCGCAATAAAATTTGCATATTAGCCCGTAAAATATCTTTTCCTAAACCAAATATCTGTCATTCCCTTTCTTCAAATCACAGCTAGACAAGAGWAAAACTTCAATTATTCTCACATTAAAAGATTTGTGCTGTTGATTCAGGTTTCAAAACTTAGCCACTTGAGCAAGCTTGCACGCGAAAATGATACAGCAAATAAAACAGTTGAAGCAGATCGACTACACACAATGTTTCTTGCTATGGCAGATGCTAGGGCAGTCCTAATAAAATTGGCAGACAGATTGCATAATATGATGACACTGGACGCATTACCCTCTCATAAGCAGCAGCGGTTCGCAAAGGAGACAATGGAGATATTTGCTCCATTGGCAAATAGACTTGGCATCTCCACTTGGAAAGAGCAGCTAGAGAACTTGTGCTTCAAGCATCTATACCCAAATCACCATGATGAATTGTCCTCCAAGCTCATGAAGTCATTTGATCAAGCAAGGATTAAATCAGCAACAGAGAAACTTGAAGAAGCTCTSAAGGACGAGGATATAACTTACCATGATTTGTCTGGTCGTCACAAAAGCTTATACAGCATTCATTGCAAAATGTCCAAGTATGTTCTCCCTCGTTCTTTCTTTATCTGTTTGATGGTGATTCTTTGTAAGTTTTATTTTTTGTTTCTAGAGTATTTGGGCTAATGGCATGCCATGTTATGCAGGAAGAAGCTGACAATGGACCAGGTTCATGATATTCATGGTTTGCGTTTAATTGTTGAGAATGAAGATGACTGTTTCAGAGCTCTAAAAGTTGTTCATAAATTATGGTCTGAAGTGCCTGGAAAGTTCAAAGACTACATTCATTGTCCAAAATGCAATGGGTATGTATTCTGTTAAATTGTTGCTGGGCAAAACTTCTTCTGCAGATTCTTCTCTTTATATTTCGGTTTTCTTTGTCAATTGCAGATATCAATCCCTTCATACTGTTGTAGTTGGGGAAGGAATGGTTCCACTTGAAGTTCAAATACGGACCAAAGAAATGCATCTACAAGCAGAGTATGGTTTTGCTGCACACTGGAGGTACAAGGAAGGTGACTCAAAGCACTCATCTTTTGTGCTTCAAATGGTGGAGTGGGCTAGATGGGTGGTCAATTGGCAGTGTGAGACAATGAACAGAGATCGATCATCTATTGGCAATACTGATCCACTTAATCCACCATGTAAATTCCCAAATCATTCTGAAGGTTGCCCCTATTCTTACAATCCCCAGCCTGATCAAGATGGTCCTGTATTTGTCATCTTGATGGCAAATGACAAGGTTAGATTTTCCCACCATCTTCTGCTTTCTAGTTTGTTATACAACTCAAGTCTAATGTTACACGTTTTTAGTTTTACGCTATTGATTGTATTGAGCTAASTTGTACCTTCTAATGTGGATGAAGTTTCCCTATTAAAATTTGTTTTGGCTTTCTTTTTCACCACAGATGTCTGTTAAGGAGTTTCCTGCAAACTCCACCATGATGGATCTTTTGGAATTGACTGGTCATGGAAGCCCCCGTTGGACACCTTATGGTGTCCCAATAAAGGAAGAGTTGAGGCCACGGCTCAATCGTCAACCTGTGAGTGATCCAACTTGTAAGCTGAAGATGGGAGATGTTATCGAGCTCACTCCTGCCATACCCGACAAGTCGCTGACTGAGTACAGAGAAGAGATTCAGCGCATGTATAATCGGGGCCCATCTGTGTCAGCATCCACCCCCGCTTCCACGAATACTAGTGTGGTCGGATGGAGATGCTGACAAAGATATGTTTCTTTAGCATTAGGATTACAGTTGAATAACACAATCTGTTGTTGTAWATAGTCATTTGTACATAACAAAACAATTATGGTTCTTGTATGTGGGAATATGAAGTAAGCTAACTTTATTTCACTAACTGCAGAAATGAGAAAAGTGAAAAAGAAAAACAATTATTCCCAACATTGTAGATATGTACTCCGTAAATCCGTATAATGAATCTTTTTAGTTTTTATACTGTACTATTTTTGATATTGTCAATTTACGATTCTGATTTAGAAGGAATTGTTTGCAGTTGTTTTTAAAAACAGATTATTAGTCATCATCGTTACATAGAAACGTTCTTTCTACGGAGTAGTTTTATTTGTTACTTCAAATTGAAGGGAATGATAGTGTCAGGGAAGTGAAGTGAAGTGAACTGAGCTTGTTTGGGTAACCGAAATAGTTTGGTAACCCAAACCGACCTGCTTGAATTAATTGGTTATATCCAAAACTGTTTTGATAACCCGAACAGACCCTGTACTTGCATTAGCAGGTATTCAATATTCATAGATGGAAAAGAAAAGGAAGCTTTGCATCAATTATAAATCTTCTCCGCCTCTCTTGTGTATATGGAAACAAACAACTATGCATATTCTTATGTACTTCTGTATCATATTCTAGCAACGATTACACATCGATCGTTGCTAGCATTATAATACGGAAATAACACTCAAACACGTTCTATATGCTGTCATCGATCAAAATTTGGCAAATTTCATGTTTTTGCAACTTGTTTCGTGATATTGCGATCATTAAGGTTTATTCTCTATTAATTACAGAGTCAATTTACTAGTCGTAGAATCCGTCGTGTCGTTAGATACAATTCTCGGTCAGTACTCAGTAAGATCGAAACTTCACTGTTTGCAAAAATTACTTTGTATATATATATGACTGATCTTCATACAGAAGTAGTAGAGTAGTACTACATTATGAAAGTAAGTTGAATTGACAATTTTTGATCTACAACAGAATATGAAAGAAAAGGTCAGCAGTCTCTCATTTCCAAAGAAAATGTTGAACAGAGTCTTGCCAAGAGAGCACAACATCAACATGATCAAAACTCCAGAAGTCCCAAGACGACCCCCCAATCCGAAACACCGAAGAAGGATCCGGTGACAGGAGCGATCGCATGCCAGGCATGGACGAGTACGTTGGCGATGAGGTGGTCTTAATCGCGATTATTAGCCCGCCAATACCATAGGCAAAACAAAGCCAGAGTTCATCTAATGTCATTCCGAGTGTCGTTGTTTCGTGTCGTGTACAAAGGGGATACACCACGGCGAAACTAATGCTAGCGCCATGGCCAGCGGTCTCTGGGATGAAATCTGGCTAGATTCGCGTACGTAGCCATATTTTTGGTGGATTTTGACGTCGAAAAATCCACCTAGAGAAGTTGATCAAGAGATCGAGTGTGTAGGAGAGGGGAGGAGGTTAGTAAGTGGAAGAGGGGTTTATATAAGTGTGAGAGGGGGATGTAGAGTAGGAATATTGCTGTAAAGTGTGGAGTCGGGGTGGCAAAGGCGTAAAGTAGCCGTCCATAAAGTTGGAAAAAGAGGGAAAGGTAACGGACAAATTGATTGTCATTGGGATGTGGTGAGGATTTTGAATTAGAGAGCATTTTGGAGGTAAGGTATCTCTTCACTCTCTCTCTTTATGTATTTCAAGACTATGTGCTTTCACACCTAAATCATATGTAAATCCCATTGGATTTGCACTATTGTGTTCGTGCTTAACCTGCATTGTCCTCGATCAAAAGAGGTAAACTATGTTTCAACGCGGAAAATGTTTGGGTGACTCTAAGGATTGTCAACTCTTAGACAAAGTGAGCAATACATTAGTAAAAAGTAAGAAAGATGATGTAAAGTAATGATTTAATGTATAATGAACCAAAAAAAAATTCACTATTAAGAGGGTTGACAACCCTTAGGGTTACCAATCGCTCTCCTTTAACATCGCGAACCATTGAGAATTTGAGATGTGTATGTTGTGCCTAGCTGTTTTTAAAAATCTTGACATAGGGCACCACCCAACTATGGCCAAGTGTTTGTGTATACAATACTAAGTTAGAATGACCACCGTTTGTGTGTTATGTTTATATTTGAAATTTAGACGTGACAAAAAGTCGTTTGGATTGTTTTATTGATTACTTCTTGATAATTTATGTTTAGCGGAGCCGAGAAATTCAATTTATTTCATAGATAACCCATACAACAGATACAAGGTCTCCCTTGTGGGGACACACATTCAACTTACTTTGTTTCAAGTCGTTGCAAACTTGCAACTATGTCTCTATGTGGTAGTCACTAATGATCATGTTTAATACTAACTGTTGACCACGGGTCCACAGCTTTGGAAAGGTAAAGTTCGTGATTCGTGACTTCTAGATCCAAATTATTGTGCTTTAGATTACCTTCAGTATTTGAGTAACTTCTATTTATTTTTTTTTAGTTTGATCCCGGTTCACGAGCATAGTTTATTACATTTGATTTGATCGGGTTGCATACCTAATCTTATGGCGGGTGGGTTTCCAACAAGATTTTATGCATACGTGAGACTCGAATTCGAGAATTTTTTAAACGTACATCAAGTTGCTCACCATTGAGCCAACTCTTTTGGTATTTCAGTGATTTTAGTGAATCCAAAGCATTGTTATGCATGATTCGTATGACATGGTCTTGTTGAAAAGGAAATCAAGGGGGCCTATTTCCTACTTGCCTCATACTTGGATTGGAATAATAATTGAGATCAAAAACTCAATGCAGGTCAATTAAGCGTTGTTGGACTAAAAATCTCAACCGCAAATTAAAACCCTTAAATGGACTACTCAGTATATTGCTCTTGAGACATTATGACTCCCTCTCCCCCCCTTTTTTTTTAAAACAAGACATCCAATGACATATTTCGGATCGAATACATTTGAAAATATAATTGAATTTTCGAATCTTTAGATTTTTTGAAAACCATCAATAAAATTAATGTTTTAATTACATTATAATCAATTAAAACTCAATATGAGAAGAGTTTCAGATTCTAGGGTTACTCCTAATTTAGTACTTTAGTTATTACTTAGGCAAGTCGTATTAGTCACTTAGTATAGCATTTTTTTTTGTTTTTTTTTTTGACGAGCACTAGTATAGCATTTAACACCGTTTTAGATCTACACACTGAGCAAATTAAACATCTATATTAAATCTGCACATTGACAACTTATACACGAAAATCTGTCAAATATTATATTATTGTTCAAATAAATAATAATAAATCTGTCACATATATCCCAGATTTTTCCAAGCTTTTAAAAAACATCAACCTACCTTATTGCAATATAAAAATACATTAATTAAATAATTAATATTATCCATATTATGATCTCACTTAAGCTAAAATTACGGTTCTAAATCCCAAACATAAAATTATCATATCTTAAAAAATTTGTCATATACAAGAAACATTAAACTAATTTATTATTTTTTCACATGTTAAGTATCTTATAAACTCACACATAAAAGTTATCGCTTTTTTGGACGTTAATTAAAAGCTAAGCTACACAYACTTTGCATTCAACTGTCATGCTTTTTTTATTTAAGAAAGACATCCACTTCTTTACACAAAGGATACACCTCATTCTCACAAAAACAGTTCCCTCTTTTGGCATAATCTTCGGCTAATTAAGTTACAAATCAAACTATATATGATACATCCTCCTTTTTTTCTAATTTAAGCCAATTTCATGTCATCAACCCCTTAATTAAACCCCCTTTCTACCATCAAAACAAAATCTTAAGGCCGAATTCGATCCGATTCGAATATTTGATTAATAATAATGATGGTTTATGCGAAATTTGTTCGTCAATATTTGTTCAATGTTGTGATGATAGTAAGAAATATTTTCTCATACATACCAAAGTTGAAGCGTACACCTATATTTCTTGTGATAGGTGATAATTTACTATCCGCCTACTACTATTATGGGTGTGGACTTACTCCATGCACCGTTGATCTTGATCATGAGACTACTACTGGCATTATTTGGATCTCCAAGATACTAGGCGCCAACCGACCGGCCTAATTCGTGTCGTCCTCGACCGTCACTCCAACCGGCTGTGGCGGCGATGCTCGCCTGCAATTCCCCTGACACCACAAGGCATCTTATTTTCAATTTGCTTTGTGTAAAGTTGTGAAACTAATTGCTTTATTTTTTCTAGCTAATGTATTGTTCTATTTCAATTTTGTGCTTGTTCGAAACGCTAGTAATGGGTAACCTCACAGCCACATCAGTCCGCTTAAAGTTGTAGGCATGTGTAGCAGTCGGACTTTGAGGACTGTTGAAACTACGACATATAAACTATTGGTAATGTACATACGTTGTTTCACTGGCATCTTACATTCAATGATTCTGCGTCTTCGGCAATTTGGAAAATTTGTATGAGACAAGATTGGCGATGATACTACAAAGAAAAACTCGTGATTAGTAGTGATTACGCAGTATGAGTACTCATGGGGTTCAGACCATCAAGCTAAACTTCACCGATTAACCTGCTTTAATTGAGACTCCGTCTCACCTAACAAGTACGTAGGACCTTAATTACAAAATGAGAATGCCGAAAGTCTAATAGAGGTGTGTACTTAAACAGATAAAGATCACTGTCAAAATCATTCAATCACTATAGCCATGCAGATTTACTATTCTTCGGAAAAAATCAGTACTCGAAGAGTAGCGAAGTACACACACGAACGGTACCCAACGCCCAGGTGTGTTCGATGGGGGCTGAAGAGGGGGTTCGGCTGTCTGAAACGTGCTCAGTTTTATCCAAATCCAGCTTTACGGTGGGGTGGGTAGGACGCTACTACTCGATGGCTGAGATGTACCCAACCTGACGTAGTGGAGAGGGACAACGCGTCTGATGTCAGCAACCCGCAGGGTGTCGGAAAGCCACCACTGATCAGGAAGATGAAGCAGCTAAGGTAGGGCAGGTAACCGGCACGCAGGATGCGTGGTTTTTTTGCCGAAAGGATCCTGAATGCACAGCTAGGGCTGTGTTGATCCGAAAGGATCCTATTCAACAACGTATGAACTTGCGTGGCATGGACCTCCTGAGACTTTATGCTTTAGGGAGTTTATACAGGCTCGCTTTTTTTTTTTAAATCGAGTAGTTGCTAAAATCAGGCGTCAATAGTAGTAATTAATGTTTAATATTCTTTAATAATCTTCTGAACCAGGTGCTTGTTAGAGGTCAAGACTTTACTGCAGCCTTTGCTTAATGTATACTGTATCAGTTGACACTTAATGTTAGTATGAAAAAAATAAATTGTAAATAACGAGAAGTGCAAAGTGCACAGTAAAACGAGAGTTTTTGTGCTTTGATATCAATTGTTAAAGGAGGATCTTTGTAGCCTTGTGCAGGTAATAGGAAGATAAGAAACAGGAGGAAGGAGAAACGAAGGAGCTGATTCAATGTTTGGCGACGTGTCAGGTGAAGCGCGAGAATGACTACTAGGGTTTCTCCTTTTCGTCCAGGTTTGTTAGTTCGCGTAGTGGACAAGACAGGGGGCGATTAATAGCGAGGACTGAAAGCTCAGTGGGAGTGATAGGTATCTTATAGGTGTAGCGATAATATACGTAGATACCAGGCGTGCAAACGCTAGTCCCATCATGATCTGAGGCGGTGTGACGTATCTAACGGACTTTTATTGCTGAGGTGGCGCGTCTCCGAATTCTATGCACAAGAGAATTTTA
Organism: Bassia scoparia; assembly: GCA_008642245.1. Classification (NCBI taxonomy): domain Eukaryota; kingdom Viridiplantae; phylum Streptophyta; class Magnoliopsida; order Caryophyllales; family Amaranthaceae; genus Bassia; species Bassia scoparia. Next base: position 157,400 of record SNQN01000291.1, read on the forward strand.
TTCACGATTTATATTTTTTCGACCTATTACCAGTTAGACAGGATGCCGGGCAATAGGAAGTTTCGTTTATTTTCAAATCCCACTAATGGGTTGTCGACGAACCCATAAGTGGATACGCCACTGGTATTTGGCGTGTAACGCTCGAACTCTACTTCATTACCATTATGACACGTGTCGTGATCTACATTACCATGGTCGCCATGGGCGTGATGAACGATCACACTAATAATTGGGCTAAGAGTTCCGAAGTTTTATGCTAATATACTCGAGTCTAACCAATGGAAATAACAGACCCAATGATTGCTAGAACAGTTTAAGTAATGTAGTACTGCACTGATACATTCGGATTTAACATTTGAGTTGCTCTGTTTAAGAATTGTTTTATCGACAAAAGAAAATGATTTGTGAGATTAATTTGCTAATGTATGTTATTGCAGGAACACTTCTTGCTATGGGGTGATCATGACAACTTCTTCCCGAGCTGACACTTAAGGTGTGCAGCTTCAAAGGCTGTGTGTGAGATTCCATTATGATATATCATAAGTACATAAACTTGTATCGATGCATTACGGACTCACTATGTCTACGAGTTCGACAGCAATTAATAAGTTGCGGGCTTTTAACAGGATGGTCTTCAAAATAAAAATGCTATTAATTGTGGAAGTCTCGAATGGACAATATTTCTGCACGGATAGTTGGGGGACTAAGCAGAATTACGATTAATCAAAGAAACCGGTCACTGCAGTTTGAACATACGGATGCCCCAAAAGGAACTTAACAACGATGATCAAATCTTTCGGTGTCGGCTCGATTGGATAATATGCTGAAAAGAGTTTGATAAATGTAGCCAGAGATAGTGATGAAACAGGTTGTCTTGAACTCTGAGTTGAGCAAGCTGATGCTCAACGTATTCAAGAGTGTGTTTGATTTCGGTTATGTTACATGGTGAAAGAAAAATCATAGATATAACAGTCTGCTATACGACGATGTATAAATCAGTACTCGACAAGCATTCCATTCCATCACTTGTTAATCTCTTTGCTTTTCCTACTGCCAAAACCAAAAATTTTTTGTTGCCAACACTTTCCTTATTTGCTACCATGAATCAGTAGTAGTGTTTTTTAGCTTTTCACATCATAAAAAGTTAGGAGATCCAGCCCCACGACCACTCACTGCACCGATTGCCAACGTGCGAAGAGTTTTTGGATCCGCATCTGCCTATGTTGGATGTAACTTGAAATCCATAACCGCGAGCAGATATCGTACAACCCCTTGATAGACTCAGCCACCACACCCATCCAAATTGGATATCCACGCACGTTCACCTATTCACCTCCGATTCAAACATTGAATGGTAAATATAGCAGCTTATGGGAGGCGGGCCTCTCTGAATGCGTAGTAAACGTTATTGGGCTAATCCGGGTCCTAAGTTAGAGCGGCCACGTGGGGTACAGGTGTTGTGCGAAGTCGAATTATCCTTAAAACACGAAAGGAAAAAATTCTACAAGATCGGGCAATAGAGACGTAATATTGCTGCCTATGATTACATAGATATTGGGTCTTACGCGAGAATGATCAGAAATGAAATTACGACGCCAGAAGGTTGAGTTGTGAATATTGCAAGTAAGTAAGAAACCGGCTCGTGAAGATTTGCGACATGTAAAACGAAGACATTAGGAGGCATATTAGGCCGAGTCGTTAGGTGAGGGATCTGATAGTTCATTGTAAATTGTACAAAATGTTTTTCCTGTTTATTGTTTTGTTTAATGTTCCTCTACATGAACCTCCCAACTAGTTCCTCCTAATTTCGAAAAGAATTTTAAATTAGTCATGTGTTCCTTATACACTCAATTCACCCCCTTTTGAGTGCTATGAACCTTTAGAAAAAGGGTGTGACCCAATTATACAAAGATGCCACATTGCATTACAAGCACATGAGTCAAAAAGAAAATGAGCCTCATGAGTATCGAAAAATTACGCATATAATAATGTTTAGAACTTTAAAACAATGTTTAATACTTTGTGGACATTGTTTGATATTCAATACACAAGGTTCCATATGTAAGTACACTAGCGATTAAAATCGCAGCTATGAATATATACTTCCACGCCATCATTACATTTGCAAAGTATTTTTGAACAARTGTACTACTCGCAATTATATGGAGACACTATGAAACACGATAGTTACTTTTGGGACCTGAAGTTTAAAGGTTTCAAAATCTTGGAATTCGGAAACTCCTACACTAGGAAACTTTAATTTGTTTGTTGTTAAGGATAATGTCAACATCTCCTAGAATATTGGTGTTYTTGTTGACATTAGCTGTAGTTGTTATGTTTCCTTTATTATAGCAACATTTAACTCTACGGTTTCCTTTAGTTTAGCAACTGACCTTAGGCTTCTGAACTGTATATATACAATAGTTGTTTCTTAATAAAATTCACTCAGAAAATTATATTCTTCCTATAATCTTATATGGTATCAGAGCCAATATCGTGACCACTGTGACTAATTCTACTGTCGCTACCGCTTGTGAGCCCACAAATATTATGCTTGTTTTTCTCTTAAATATTTTGGTCCTCTGTCTATCATCATTCACTTGGCTTCTTTCTTAATCTGAACTTGACGATTACATTGCTACTACTGTGACTGATTAGACTACATTCACTATTCCGCTCATCTCTTCTGTTGATGTCTCTGCCTCCGCTGCTATCTCTTCTTCCACCTCGGCATCCTCCTCGATCATCTCCGCCTAGTCCTCCTTCTTCTCCGGCTGCCTCTTCTACTCCGGTCTCTCATCAGCCCCCACGGTCTCATCCTATGACTACACGGCTCAAAAATAATAATCCTAATCGGTTGGCTTGATGAAGTTGTTGCCTTTAGCACGGTTTACTACTCTCTTGTCCAAAATTGGTTTGGTCTCTCGACCCATCATTTTGCGGGGGATGTTAAGGATAATGTCAACATCTCCTAGAATATTGGTGTTATTGTTGACATTAGCTGTAGTTGTTATGTTTTCTTTATTATAGCAACATTTAGCTCTACGGTTTCCTTTAGTTTAGCAACTGACCTTAGGCTTCTGAACTGTAATATACAATAGTTGTTTCTTAATAAAATTCACTCAAAAAATTATATTCTTCCTATAATCTTATATTTGTTTCTATCATTTCCATCTCTATCATTTTTATGCATCCAAATAATAATTATTTTTTTATTTTGTTTATCTCTTAAAATTTTAAGCAATTTTAAGATATTTGCTTGTTTTAAAGACAATTTGATCAAATTTCTTCTTCAAATGTTTTAAAAGTATTTTTATTTTATAAACATTTACTCGTTTTCTTATCTTTCTAAATTGGTTTGGCACTTCCCCGTTTCTATTTTTTTTTTTAAAAAATATAAACTTTTCTGTGGTACCTAGCAGAGACATGACATTTAGTCCATTCGTAAAAAGTAGCACAAGATATTTGTACACTATTACGTATACTAGTCTTTGTAGTGTCCAAACTCCCAAGTACCAATTATATAATTTATATTGACAAGTTCTTGTACGCATGATGCACAATTGTGCACCAAAAAAAAAAATGTAGGATTCAAAAAGGGTCACTAAGACACTCACTATGCCACACAATCAAAACAATCAATCAATTATCTAATCAAACAATTCAAAGCATCACAAAACACAGAAGGTATTGTATGCATCAGATGTACAATAAATTTATTGTGTATCAAGCATATAGCGACTCTTTATATCAATATAGTGACCCTTTATATCAATATAGTGACCCTTTATATCAATATAGTGACTCATTTCACTTTACATCAATATAGTGATAAAAAATAAGGGTCATTATATTGATAAAAAAGTTACTATATTAACTAAAAGGGTCACTATAATCTGATGTACATTTAATTTATTGTGCATCCGATGTACCTAATACTTTGTCCACAACACAAATAAACCAAATAA
>SNQN01000292.1:0-31649 GCA_008642245.1 Bassia scoparia
CATTTCTACTACTTCTCTTACTACTTCTCTTATAATCTAGTAATACTTGTTCTAGTGTTGCTACTAATCATACAAGTAAATTCTCCAATTTCTTAACAACTTTTATCTAAGTTTTGGATGAGAGGTAGAATTTGGAAGGTCCAATATGAAGGTTTACGCCTCGTATGTTTCCACTGTGGTAGGATAAACCACAAAGAGGAAGATTGCCCATCTCTTGCCTCCCACCATGACCACACTGATCATACTCCACCTCACTTGTCCATCTCCGACCCTGTTGCGCCACCACCGGAGAACCAGGAAGCTTTTGGCTCCTGGATGTTGGTGCGCAAACCAACCCGCCACAGAGGAGCAGCTAAGTCGGATCCAAACTTGGGCCYTAACCAGAGGCCCAATMCTGTCTCTCATAAGAATGATTTGAATCCAAATTCACATTCAACTGAGCCCGCCCAAAATTTGAAACTAACTGAACCTGCGAGTGGCAATCCGAAAGGCTCGCAATTTATGGTTTTGGAGGAAATTCCGGATATTAATGAAGATTTGGAGGATATTTCGGAAAAAAATAATCCCTCCATGCCTGCTCTTGAATTGATTTCGGAGCCAAAAAATATCTCATCGGTTAATTTAGGGAAAGATGCCAACCTTGAAGATATTATCCTTGATACTCTCTCCAAATCGTCAACCTTTTCCAAAMATGACGATATTGTTGACTTGAATGACAAGTCCCCTCCAGCTCATGACATTCTTCGAATGACTGAAGCCAACCCTACAAGCCCTACTATTCCTTCCACCCTACAAAAGGAGAATCATCAGTAGGCCAACTTGAAGCCATCCTTGCAGTCTACTCGATTCTCCTCCTCTCAAGCACCTCACGAMCATAACTCCCAAGGCCAATTCACTCTTACTCATGTCAGCACCACCCCTACTCATGCCCCAAAATTCAACAATGAGTGCACTCACCAAACACCTGCCACCCGAGTYGACTTTTTGCGTCGGAGGAGAATCCACATTTGGGGATTTTGCACCGCCTGATGCACACCATGGAACTCCAGTTCATGTCATGGATAGACTCTCATCAGGAGGCCAACGAACTCCTTCTCACGATGACATTGGCCCTCCAAGACAGAGCAATATTCTGAAACATCTTTGAAGCTTACGTGGACTCTCTCCCAAGCATCCCTTTATCTATGATTCATCTATTTCCAAATTTAGATCCCTCGGCCATACCACTCTCTGTCATGGTATGGAATGTTGAAGGTGCGGGAAGTCCAACCTTTCAGTCTTCCTTGAAAGAAATTCTTCGAGTCCACAAGCCCACTGTTCTTACACTTGTTGAGACTCGATTATCTGGTGTCCAAGCCACTGAGTTGGCTCAGAAGATTAYCTTCAATGGTCATATTCGTGTCGATGCTATGGGATTTTCAGGAGGCATCTGGCTTTACTGYAAACCTGAAGTAATTACCATTAAGGAAATCAACCAAAGTTTCCAGCACTTAATGGTTGAAATCACTCGTGRGGGATCCCCTTCGTGGTATTACACTGCCATCTATGCTAGCCCAGACCCAATCAAGCACCATGATCTCTGGGCCTATCTAAAGGATTTTRGCAAACTCTCACAATCATCCGTGGCTACTCGGTCGAGATTTTAATGACACTCGTTATGCTTGGGAACGTTCAGGTTGTGGTGATGCGGTTCATCGACATGGTCACAAYTTTAATGAATGGATACAATCTATGCAGCTCTTGGACATGGATGCTTCAGGTCCCTCCCATACTTGGTCTCGCGGATTAAGTGTTGAAACCCGAAAAAGTGCTAAGTTAGACAGGTTTCTTTGCAATGTCGAGTGGGACTTAATGTTTAATAATGCTCAAGCTAAAAATCTCCCTGCTATACAATCTGATCATTCTCCTATCCTGATGTCTCCCAATGGTTTTATTCCAATTGCTTCTCACAACCGTCCATTCAAGTTTCAAGCAGCATGGCTTTCTCATGCCAAATTCCAAGAATTTTATGGACACTAATTGGTCCAACTCTCCTCTTTTAGTCCCATTCTTTGAATCCTTCTCAACAAATTATAACAGTGCGAATCGAGATGTTTTTCATAACATCTTTCGACGAAAACGAGAGCTTATGGCACGTATTGGAGGAATTAAAAGGAAGCTTTCTTTGCATCAGGACAGAGGATTAATTAAGCTTGAGGCTAAATTGAGACGAGATTGGCTGATATCTGTAGACACCTAAAAATGTTTCCCAAAAGAGTAATCAGTGATGAAACATACCGCGTCTCGCGATTGTTTCGACTTAGAAAAGATGCTTTGAACTCACATAAAGTTGAAAATACGTAAGGTCATACTCGGAACTATTGGCAATAGGACAAATAAAGGGGCAAAAATATTTTCTTAATTTTTCTATTTTTAGGGTTTTTAAATAATTTATACTGGTGATTCTCTTGATTTTCTTTTCATCACACTCTTCACATTTTTCTTTCTGAGCTCAACCAGTATTTTTAAGATTATTTTTCTGATTCTTCTATATTTTTATGATTTTTATAAGTTTTTAATACGTAGAAAATACAAATAAATACAAATACACAAAAATACCCCGGAAATACGTGGAACCTTCTAGAACACTCTAAGAACTCCCTTGCTTGGAGAGCAAGGGTTCTAGGTGCGTCGAATCAGGCAAATCACGAAATAAAAGGAGGAAATAAAATACGCGGAGAATAATCGAGCGTATATACGCAGGTCTCCTGCGACTATATACGCAGGTCTCCATGCGTATTACGACCTGCGTATATACCGCCAGAACGTTTTTCCTCCTCGCGCTATAATACGTGCCTTGCTCATTTCGGAAAAAAGGCACACGTCTATTCAACTTGCACATCCTAAACTTGCGTATTCACACTCTCACCTCTGCTTATCACTCTAAACACATACATTCTTGAGTTCTAGCATCATTCTGTTTCGATCCAACGAGCGATAAAAGGTTTACTTCTGAGATTACTCACCTACAACACTCTTTCGTTTTCTTTTAACTTGATTAATTATTATCACGAGTTCTAATTTAATTTATACAATGTAGAACGACTTTGAATCCTCTCATGTAAATATGTAGGATTGTTATTCGCATTTTCAATTTCTTTTTCGTTAAATTTATTACTATTATCACCACCTTGTCACAATTTATCATTACTATATATCGTTATTGTCATACTAACATGTTTCTTTGTCTTGATCTAGCAATTCGATCAAAGGACGTCTCTTTTAGTTGTTTTACTTTAACGATTTGTGTATTTGCAGAGACAAGGTGAGAAGAATACTATACATTAATATGCTTATACCTTGTTTCATGTTTCGTTTGTACATATCTATCACACTTGTATATATTGCTTAAACAAACCGGAAATTATGCGTATCACATTAAAGTCAGATAATCATGGACGACCGGTTTTCTAGGACCTTGTTAATATTGACTAACCATGAAGCGATCGCCTTGTCCATTGTAGAAGTCTTTGTTTCTGTATAATAGTAACCACTTAGTATCTTTAGGGTTAGTGCGCTAATAAGATTCTCAAAATTCTAAGATGTGGTGCATCCAATAACGTGCTTAATGGAATTAAATGAGACGAGTAGAGGCTGCTACAATGCGGCGGATTGGGTTACTGATTCAATCCGTACCATGTCCAGACACCACGACTGGTTATTGGATTCGGACGTGGGCATTTGTTTTGGACCAACGTTGGGCGTCCGTGAATAACCTTATATAGGCAGCAGGTGGCGACTCCCCTTACTTCGACAACACTACCCAACGCATCTCAATGTGCGGGTTCCGGGCTCAAGCACGCAAAGCACTCGATGTAGTTACCAAGCGCGGCCGCCGCTATACAGCGGGGTACGGCCACGTCTACACATATCCTTCGTTAAGAAGAGCTGTTTTGGTTTAGAGTCAAGGCTGAGTGGATTTCTGATGGAGATCGGCAATACCAAGTTTTTTCACATGTTAACAGTTGTTCGACGATGGGCGGAATAAGAGTGTTTCATTAAGAAGATAGTGCTGATCAGTGATCACTGATTCAGCCCAAATTAAGACTCATGTCATGCACCATTTTCAAACCCAATTCACGGCTGAGGAGTATTCTTCCACTCATAATTTGCCACGCAAATTATTCCCTCATTTTTTCCTGATTAAATGAATGGAAAAACTCACTCGTCCATTTCATGCTAATGAGTGTTGTACTTGTCTGAAACTAGTGGGTGCCTTTAAAAGGACTTGGTCCAGATGGCTTTCAAGCTTTATTCTACAACAAAATACTGGAACTTGGTAGCTTCCTAGTGTGAATCAGTTAGTTCTTGATACACTGAATGCGTCTCGCCTTTCCTGCCTCCCTTTATGACACCTTTATTGCTTTAATCCCGAAGGTTGACTCCCCTAAATATGCCCATCAATTACGTCCAATTTCCCTTTGTAATGTTGCTTACAAGCTCATTACAAAGGTCTTAGTCCACCGTCTAAAGGTTGTCCTCCCACTTCTCATTTCTCCAACGTAATGCAGTTATGTTCCAGGGAGACAAATAARGGATAATGTCMTCATATTCCAAGAAGTGTTACATTTTATGCGGAAAAAGCAAGGGAAACAACCATTTATGGCAATCAAAATCGATCTCGAGAAAGCATACGATAGGTTACGATGGGACTTTATACGAGAGACTCTTTTAGACATGCGACTCCCAAAGAAATTGGTTGAAGTTGTGATGGAGTGTGTTTCCTCGGTTAGGATGCAAGTCCTCTGGAATGGTGAACCCACCGAGAGTTTTGTCCCTTTGTGTGGTATTCGCCAAGGTGATCCTCTCTCTCCATATCTCTTTGTGATGTGCATGGAGAGATTGAATCAGGTTATTGAGGAGTCCATTTTTCATCAACAGTGGAAGCCTATCCGTATAAGCAAGAATGGCCCTCTCCTCTCTAATCTATTCTTTGCTGACGATATCATTATCTTTGCTGAAGCCTCCGTTGACCAAGCTCGCATTATTCAACATGTCCCGAATAGGTTTTTTTTAGCCTCTGGGGAGAAGGTGAGTTATGCCYAGTCTCGTGTGTTCTTCTCTAAGAATACCCCTCCTGCTCTCTAAAATGATGTTTGTCGTGCTCTCAACATCAGCTCCACGGATGATCTGGGGTTCTATCTGGGCATGCTTGCTATGCATTCTAGGGTTACAAAGGCAACCTTTGCCCATCTTACTGAAAAAGTTGACAGAAGACTTTGTGGATGGAAATCCAAATTTCTGTCACTTGCTGGTCGTGTCACCTTGGCTAAATCAACTCTCTCAAGCCTGGCTACTTATTTCATGCAGACAGCTAATATTCCCAAGGGCATATGTGATGAGATAGACAAGAAACTCGTGGTTTCATCTGGGGTGACACAGAGGACTCACGTAAAATGCACCTTGTTTCCTGGGAAACCATGCTACGGCCAAAAAATAGTGGTGGACTTGGTATGCGGTCGATGCGTCAAGTAAATTCTGCCTTTTTAGCCAAACTTGGATTTAGAGTTTTATCCGAGCCAAAWTCCCTCTGGGCTCGAGTACTCCGTCACAAATATTGTTAAGGTAGGACAGATGTTGATATGTTTAATGCTCATTCTAGCTGCTRCAATCTTTAGCGTGGCATTGTGGCCAACTCCTCCACTATCACTAAAGGAGTACAGATGGTTGTAGGCAATGGTGCCTCAACGAAACTATGGCTGCATAACTGGGTACTAAACAAGCCCTTGATTGATGTTGTGATTAAGGAAGTCCCGGATAATATACTCGATCTTCTGGTAGCTGATGTTTGGAATGCTCATACTAGTTGGGACTGGAACATTTTAGGTGAATTCCTGCCTATTACTGTCCTTAGGAAAATTCAATCTTGTGAACTTATTATGAAGCTATCCTTACAGGATTCGATCTACTGGAAAGGGACCTCCAATGGGCTCTTTTCGATCAAAACCGCTGTCTAAATTATTCGTAATGAAGATGTCTTGATCCAGATAAATGGTGGTCACTCGTGTGGTCTACTTTGGCTCAAAATCGCATAAAATTGCTTTCTATTGGATGGCTTGTCTTATCGTGAATCCGGGATACTTGCAATGGTTAACTAGTCAAAGAAAGGATCCATGATGACTATGTGTTCTATATGCAACGAGCAAGAGTCAAGTTCATGTTCTTACGAGATTGCCTTGGTCGTGGTATCGGAGATTACTCTTTGGAGAGCCTTGGGTGTCCCCCTAAGTCGTCAAAGAATATTTCCCTTTGGGATGGGTGATTACAGTGGTGGTTAATGCCTTCAAGTCTTTACGAGCTTCAGTGGACGTGATTCTGATGATTGCTGTTTTTACTTTCCGGATAGTGTTTTGGTGGATCTGGAGGGTGAGAAACCACACTCTTTTTCCGCAATGGTGAACCTATCCTATCGACAAGTTGGCATTTATTCGTGCTAAAACTCAGGAAGTAAGGCTACTCTTACTAGTGGGACGAGGTGGCTTGATCTTGCTTCAAACCCGAGGCAGGAGGTTGCATATTCGATGGCACCTCCCCCATATGAGTGGCTTGCCCCAAATTCGGATGGTGCAGCCAGTGGTAACCCAGGTCTTGTTGGTGATGGGAGGGCTATCCGTGATCACCTTAGTAGGTGTCTCACTTACTTCTACTTTCCTCTTGAGATCTGCTCCCCATTCCAGGCAGAATTCATAAGCCTCCTCAAAGGAGTTGCAGCTTGCATGGCAACGGGGAATCAAACTTCTTGATGTGAGGATGGACAATCTGCTTGTGTCTCCATTATGAATATTGATTACCCTTACCAAGGTCCCCTTCAGCAAATTTTGTTCGACAATGCAAGGCTCTCCATTACAATGGTGGTTGGGAAGTACAACATTTCTCATGTCTAATCGAGAATCTAATGTTTGCAAGCTGACTGGCTTGCGAAACAAGCAATTGAACCAACCTACTGGTTCATCCCATAGCACTTCACATCCTTCAAGCTCTTGCTTGTCTTTTGGCTCAAGATGGTTCAAGGGGTTTCTCTCCCCTCGTATTGTAGTTATTTCTTAATTTTTTTTTAATTTTTTTCTTTGTTCCCCTGAGGTTTCCTCTCTTCTGCATAAAAAAAAATAATTTGGGTTTGGGTTTGGGCCTGATTAGCCCAGCACTAATTAAACATGAAGTTTGCAACATAAACCTCCCTCCCTAGTCTACATGTATCTTATTTTTGTTTTTTGTTTTTTTCTTCATTCCTTTTATTTGTTGACATATATTTATATCTAATCTTTCTCTTTTATTTAATTTAATGTAAATCTAAAAATACATCCAATATCGATAACTAGTATTCCATAACTTATAACTAGAGTTGATATTTATCTATTTTAATATACTTCTAATATGTTTTAAATAAAAATATAATATTCATCTATAATATAGAAGTAAATACTTCGTATATAATATATTGTATAGTACGAGCAAATATTCACCAATTTAGAAACAAATGTTAATAATAGTACAAAAACAATTTCACCTGTTATACATCTCAAAGTTACACGTTAATAGACGGAGTCATTGTTCACTTATATATCCTAGAGGTTCCATTGCACGAATTTCAATTGTTTTATTTAAAGTATACGTTCCTCAAGGTTCACTTATGATATAAGTCATTGTTCAATTTATAATATCCCTTCGAAAGTACACTTAAAACGAATTTCATTATTCCATTTTAAAAATTTCCTTCAGAGAGTTTCACTCATATAAAATCATTGTTCACTGTAGCTTATTGGTACGAATGTTGTTCAGTATTACATAACTTAAAAAAATTAAAATTACACCACTTCCAACACAAAGATTAAGAAACCAGTGATAGATAGAATTGCAATCTTCAAAGTAATAGGTATGCATATTAATTTAAACAATGAGACGTGCAATAACTCAGAAAAAGCAAAAAATTAGTAACAGATAGAAACACAATTAATTTGGGATCAAATATATTCCGCATTCCATACAAAGGCGAGTATCAGAGTCGGTTTCGTTCGACGGAGCATTATGAATCTTCTATGAAAATTGGGAATCGTGATTTGTTTAAATAGTGAAAGTATTACAAAAACAAATACGAGTATAAATTAAAAACTGTAACTTTTTTTTGGAGCGAGTTGTTTCAATAAATTTTTGTGGACAAAGCAGGCATTTACAATTCTCTGTTTTTTTTCTTTGTTTGATCAAGTACATCTCAACATAAAATATTTTGCAAAATCCTAAAAATTATTCCCAACAAGAATTACAACCCCAAAAAATCCAAACTTGTGCCACAAAAAATTAAAAAGGAGAAGATTACAGAAGGTGATTGCAGAAAAAGAATACGTATTTTGTCACTGAGAAGATCAACATCAATGACGCAAATTATTCTAGGAGTTGCATGAATGAAGTAAACCAACAAATACAGTTAATATTTTACACAAATAAAAATATCTAGGTTTTTAAATTATAAAACCTAAACGTGATATGTAGTGGGGCAGCAAATATGGGGGTGGATTTTTTTCCCTCTTTAAAAATTAAAAAATTAATTAACAAACCTTAGCCTATTTGCGTGAAAGATGGAGGATGGGAGGGGGTTGTATATTGCTAGGTGCACTACGCCATATTTAGTCTATTAAAGCTTTCAAATGAAAGCGTTTTTGTAAAAGCGTTTTAATTAATATGACTTTAAAGCGGCGTTTCTGAAAAAAACGTTGTAATTTSATTGTTATTGAAAAGCGGTTTTTAAATAAACGCTTTGATTACGTTAAAAAGACAGTGTTTCACAAAAACGCTTTGAATAATGAGCTTTCAATTCAATAGAATTTTAGATTTTGTTCCTAAAAATAAAAATAAAAATTAGATTTAAAGCTTTTTTTCCATGTTCACTCATTCTCATAGGGGAAACAAAACAAACTACTCGTACGAAGTACAAGTATTAAAATTGAAACTTGCACGAAGTATTATTTTATCAAACCTTAAACCTTCCTTCAATTACTTTGTTGAGTCTGTTCTATTGAGAAACCGTCTTCCCAAATATTCCAATTCAACTAAACCCTAAAAATTTCAATTAGAATTTCYGATCGTTTTAGCTTGGAATTTTGCAACATTTCCTCTTGTTCAATCAGAGGTATGTCTTTACGAGAATTTCCCTCTAATTTATGCTCCTGTAATTCCTTCAAGATTTTGGGTTTGTTTTTTTCAATTACTCTGTTGTGTGGGTGATATTATAGGACTATCCAAAGGAGTAATGGAGGATGTTTGAGGTGATGTGGGTAAGGAAAAAGAGGGTAGTGGAGGAGTTGTTATATGATGGGGTTGATTTTTTGTAGTYGATGTTTGGGTAGGTTGACTAGAATTTGTGGGCTCAATATGTAGTGGAGGTTTATGTWTTTGGGGAGGGGATGTGTTTGAGGCAGTACGGGTAAGTTTAAAGCACACCATTCATCGATYTCCTCTAATGTATGTGGAGGAGAAGAGGAGGTAGAAAAGGGAAATTCATGCTCAATAAACTTAATATGGCGAGAGACATAAACTTTGTTATTAGTAGGATCAAGACATTAGTAGGCACTTTGAGTAGATGAATAACCAACAAAGACACATGGAATAGAGTGAGGATCGAGTTTATTTGAAGTGTAAGGACGAAGCCATGGGTAACAAAGACATCCAAAGGTTCGAAGTTTAAGATAATTTAGTGTATGASCATAAAGATTAGAGTATGGTGATTGAAAATTAAGAGTGGGAGTGGGCATGCGATTAATTAGGTAACAAGCAGTGGCAAATGCAAGTGYCCAATATTTTCGTGGCATAGAGGAGWGAGTAAGGAGAGAGAATCTAGTTTCAACAATATGACGATGGTGACGCTCCGAATAGCCATTATGTTCGGGCGTATGAGGTGGGGAAGTAAGATGGGTGATACCATGAGACTCAATAGTAGGGTCTAAACCAATATATTCACCACCATTATCACTAATGATAGTAATTATGGGTCGCTGAAAATATTTTTCAACCAAGAGTTTAAATTTATTGAATATGGGAGTTGCATCATTTTTGTGTTTGAGAGGATAAAACCAAATATATTTAGAGTAATGATCCACAAAAATAATATAATATTTGTATCCATCATATGAAAGGGTTGGGGAAGTCCACACATAACTGTAAAGAACATCAAGAGGACCCTTAGAAGTAATTATATTTTGATAGAATGGTAGCTTATGACTTTTATTGCAATCACACGAATTACAATGAAAAGTAGTAGAAGTGGGAATATTTAAATTAAAAGCATTGCTAGATTTGAGAATGAAATAAGATAAGAAGGATGGCCTATTGATGATGCCAAATATGTATGTGACATATGTGACAATCTATGAACAATAGATAAAGAGGAAGCCATTCATGGAGATGCTCCGGATTATAGTAAGAGCCACTGAAGGAAGAGTTGCCACCTAGGTGCGAAGATCTGTGATCCTTCACAAGATACGGAATTAGGTAAGAAAGTGATAGAAGTATTATTATCATGGCAAAATTAAGAAATTGAAATTATGTTGCGAGAAACACAAGGCACATGAAGTAATATGATTTAAGATAACTTTACTAGTAGGAAGTAAGAAGAGGGGAAGATGAAACTAATATGAGATACTATGCAGGCCGAACCATCACCATGAGTAATTCTTCCATACCATCATAACAAGGAATGAAAGGCAAGATTGTTTAGATGCATTAGTAACATGGTGAGTGCACCACTATCGTAACCAACCATTGGAGGATATGGTCATGGGGTAGATGGCTGCATAAGCCACAGAGGTAGATGGTTGATAGCTTTTGGTAGCATGAATGACGAGGTTGGGAGTTGTAGGATTTTATGGTGGATTGTGGATTGAAGATGGTAAGGATAGCATTGGGGAAATCTGTTGGCGAAAATCACGCAATTGAGTTACATATGGCCATTGCTATCGACACCTTATTGACATTCTTCCTTTTGAAAGGTTGAGGAGGACGAGTATGAGCGGGTAATTGGGTATACATTAGGAGTAGAAAGGAGACCAACATTTTGTGGATAGAATTATGGTGGGAATAGAATTGTTACCGAGTTTTGGCTTGCATATTGACGGTGGCAGAAAGTTGGGAAGATTTATTTTTATGTTTAGGGAGAGTTCTGAATTAATTGATTTTCAATGTAACTCATCAAAGTGATTGGAGTATCACGAACTATGAATCAACATTGATAAAGATCTTGAAGATAGAAAGGAACAATAGGGCTAGTAGGTGCCAGCAAGCACAGAATGAGCTTGATCTTGGCCGGAAAACCCCCCATGTGGTTATATCAGGATTGGTTGATAGTCTGGCAAATCCTTGGTAATGGTATTTGGGAAGGGAGGAAAGAGCCATCGAATGAAACTTGTGTATAATAAATAGCTAAGAAAGAATGGCTTCAAGTTGAGTTTTCCAAGAGATATAGGTAGTTGGAGTGAAGTTTGAAGTAGTGTGATAGAGAAATGATGATGAAAGGATTTGGTAGATCTAACGCATTAGGAATAGAAGATGAATCAGTGGATAGCGGACATTGACGAAGAGATGCGGAAGTGAATGAAATTTTTTGAATTTAGTGCTTTGATACCATATATAGAGAGATTATTAAATATAAGTAAAGCTATAAGGAGTAAAGTTTGTATATTTATTATTGAAATCAATAGCTATATATAATATACACATAAGCACTGACGTTATAAGGGCATAATTACATTAATTATTCTAAGCATAGATAAATCTTAAATTATAGAGGCTGAATATATAGGAGGGCAATCAAGGAATATATACATACTATACAGTAGGATAATATTACAAGAGAAAGCATAATATTGACCAATTAATTGACACCATTAGGGAGTATTCTTTAGGCAGATGGATTTGATATCAATGTTATCTCTATCAACTACACAACATCCAAATGATCAATAATTTCCACAAAATTAAAACAACATATTCACACTAATACTGTTCAGACTGCACTGCTGGGAGAGCAAAACACTTACTTGTAGTTCGGGGAGACTCTCTTGATGCTATGAGTGAATGTCCAAGCCAAGGTAAGTGAGTCTAAAAAATCTCTAAGTCCAAATGTCTTCCAACTGTTTCGCAATCTTAAATTCCCCAAAGACCAAGCTCTTCTTGACAAAAGGACCTCAGAGAAGGCGGTGAAATCCTTAAAGATGTATCCAGCCTTCTTCGACGCTCCAATTAGAGATGGTGAATGAGGAGAGGAGAGCAAAAATAAATGACAAAGCAAAACAAAGTAGAGAGAGTGTTAGGTTGGTGATTGATTGTGATGTATTGATAGCTGTCTTTTTTTGGGAAAAGTGAGGTTTTTTATAGACCCTTGTTCCTGCTAGGAATCGTGACAAGTGTCGCAATCTCGATAATTGGAGGCCTAAATGGCTTACTTGGGCTTTTTAGGAAAGCTCCATAATAAAATATAAAATACGTATTCATATAATGTAAACTCATTTACACGTATGAATTACAGTTATAACAGTGTCCTCTGATCATTTTGGACTTACACTCACAATAGGACTTGGCTCTGTCATGGATTGGGCCCTAATTTGAAAAAAAAACTGGCCAATCTTATTAGGCTAATCACATCAGCAGTATCCAAACACCACTGAGATATGGTTAGTCTCAGAAATTCAGATCCCGCGCTCAAGCATCAAATCAAGACAAGATATAGGCACTACATCGACATCCACATAAGGGTAGCTCTTATTATAAATGAGTAAGAGCATAACCTAAGTAAGAAATAGATGAAATATTCAGGCTGGTGACATCGAGGGAACTACTCGTGGTGTCCGGCTGCCGACTCCGACGATTGATCGGTTGTCCAAAACACAAGATCGAGAGGAATCATTCACAACACTACAACAAACATAGAATTGTTGACATCTGTAAAATGGGATCAACATAAGCAATTTGGCAATTAAATGTTAAATAAAATTCACTGAGGAATCACGCATGCAATTCTAGGTATAACAATCAACGGGAAAGATTTAGAGGCATTGCAGAAAATTAATCACCAAAACATGTATGTATTATTCATTATATTTTCACCATAATGCAAACAATCAATTTAAAATCGTTAATTACTCTCACCAAATTAATGTTGTTTTGCCGCCCCGAAAATTCATACGGAATGTATAACAGATGACGTTTGTTAACGGACAGCGATTTGTTTCATAAAAAAAAGAAACACGGAATAAACTAAATTTGCAAATAATAGATATTAGATTGTAAACTATACTGTTACTGGTCTACTGTATAGATATTGTCGAATTTCGAATTTCAGAGAAAAATATAAAACACACAACTTATTTTCTTTTTCAGTGAATGCAGAAGCGATGAGATGTGGGTCCCCTGCGTTCAGTGACCAGTGCCACGTGGCATCACCTGTGGGCCGGTAGCCTTAGCACGCAAAAGGGGGGGCCTTTTGGGCACCAATATACTTACATGAATAGAGTACCAACAAAATAAAGGTAACACTGTGTGCGGTGTCAAGATGAACAAAGTCTGACCACATAAGCCATGCTGTCCCACATTTGTTTGGAATTAACAATGGTTTGTCCCACATTGGGAAAATCGCCAGGTCAACCTTTGCCATCTTCCTTAAAGAGGAGTTGGTGAGTTAGCTCTAGGATGTTGTTCATGTCCACTCCAGGTATCACCTAATTTTGGAAAAACCCACCGAATATAGGGTCTAAGTGCCTGATTCTGCTTGCTCGACCTTCGTTAAGGTCTCTTTGGGCTCGTGACTTAAGCATCGGAGGGGCTTTTGCCGGAGATATCGCCCGGGTTAGTCACTTTCCATTGGTTTGCAGGGTTAGTCAGGCAAGAGACGCAGTGTTCCATATTTCTCAGGACGTTCGATGCGGAAGACGTGCGTGCCAGCTGTCATCCCCAGTCATTATTACTCACCCTAATTCTTCATTGTATTCTTTGTAAGTTCCGTGAACAGGAACAGTAATCATTGCTTCAGGGGTTGCGAATGGCATTCGAATTTCGAAGTCAGTTAAATGGATGTAAGTTTACTATTTATAGATTTAAAATTTAATTAGATAAACCCGAACAAATACTCGGTTTGTAAATGAATTTTGAATTACTTTTACACAAACTTTTGAATGTGCTCTGCCACAAGATTTTGATATTGTGTGGCCTTGTATTTCAGACAGCCCATTAAGTTTTATAACGGAGCCCATATATTTTTTGTAACGGCGTCCGTTTATAGTCCATTATACTTTTGATTCTTTTTCTTCTCTCTCATCAATTTCTTTCTGTTTCTACTTTCTTCACCAATTTCTTCTTCTCTCTTTCTACTTCTTTCCTTCCTCTTTGTTGTTTGCCCAGCTCCGGCGAGACGACACCCACTCCTCCTCCTTTCTCTCTCCTTGGCCATGCCCCGACGGTGCACCACCAGCAACAGTAGTAGTGCTGCGTTGCTGCTACTCTTGTTGATGTGTTGTTCTGCTTTGGTGTGAAGATTGGAATCACTATTCGTGCAAGGAGATTGGTGTATGAAGAACAAAAATTGTGAAATTTTGGTAAGAAAGCTTATTAGTTATACCCCTTACTCATTTCTCTTAACTTTGGTGTATGAAGAATTTACTTCTAGAGAGATTGTTTATTAGCATCATAGTCTCAAGATCTTGTGCTATTGCTGAAATTTTATTTGTGCAATTTATGGTAATTGTGATTACTTTCGAAGGCTTTATTTTGGCATCATGTGCTATTGTGCCATTGCTTTGTATCTCTGATGTTTGTGTTTGAACACTTTTACGATGACTAGAAATTCAAATGAATCCTCCTCTATGTAGTCAGGAAGCATTGCATACCATCTGACCATAAACAGCATTTTATATCTTCTTCTATATAGTAGTCTAATACATTCATCTACCTATAATCAGTAACTGTAAACTTGAATTCCTTGTTCTTACCTTTTTTTTTTAATTACATTTATTAATGCAATGCTATTTGTATGATTTGTTTGATATGGAGTATAATATTGGTAAAGAAAACAAAGGGATTTAAAACGCGAAAGTACATAGATTTATTTGACAAATTTTGATTTTCTATTTCTTTGGGAGGAGGAAGAACTAACTAAAAGTAGTTCATATATTTCATAAAAGTAGTTCATATAATTCGTAAAATTAGTTCTTATATTTCAGAAAAGTAATTGTAATATTTCATAAAAGTAGTTCATATATTTTARAAAATTTATTCATATAATTCGTAAAAGTACTTCTTATAATTCAGAAAAGTAATTGTGATATTTCATAAAAGTAGTTCATATCACAACAAGAAAACATGCTATTACCGACCGCCCAAAATAAATCAAAAATGGTCGGTAAAAACGCGGAAGCGGCCGTAACTTTACCGATCGCACGTCGGAACTCGTCAGGAAATACATGGGTTTTAAAATAGGGGATTACCACCGTTAACGTCAGGTAAGTTTACACGACCTATTTTCCGACACACCTGCCTTGGTGGTCAAATTCAACATTAGTTTACGACGCCCGGTCGGTAAAAGTCAACAAACTAAGGGTGTGACTTTACCGACCGCAGGTCGCGGTAAATTCAGATTACGACCGTCTACGTCGGTAATTCAACATTCTAGTTTGGTGACTTCACGTCGCCAGCGGTCGGTAAACTGAAACCTGAAAATCAAAAAATTGCTCCAAAGAACCAGCAATGCAAAAAAGCACGCTGTACCTTATATCCAATGCAATCATTATACTAAAATATAATTAAAGTAATATAACTGAAATAATAAAATATTAAATAAATATATATTTATTAATCAAATATTATCGTATTCTTACTGCTATCATAAATTACACTTCAAAGTAAAGTTAATACAAAACAAATTCATTCATCTAAAGTCGTTAAATTACATCATACAAAATCTGAACCCATCTCTTCAGCTTGAAACAACCAATCTGCAACAAAAACAAGAAAAACAAGAAATTAAACCAAACAAAATATTAACAATCAGATCAAGAATAACAAATAAATTAGTTATATTATTAAATTGTTAATTGTATTTGTTAATGATACTGTATCAAAAAAATCAATACCCTTTACACATATACTTGAAATAACATTTAACACCAATTTTTCAAACTACAATTAAACCTCTAGTTGTGGAAAATAATTCGGAAAACTTCATCAAATGACTACAAACGAAAACGTCAAAAAAATAGGAGGATTACAAAAAGAAGCAAAAACATAATCGAGAATCTGAGAGTCAAATTCAAAAACAAAATCGAGAAAAAAATTCAAAAACACAACAAACAGAATATATCTAGAATAATCGAGAAAAAATTCAAAATCAAAGAAAAAAACGGAAATAATAACTTGAAAAATAAGAAATAGAAATAGAAAAGAAAATCTTAGAAAAACCTATGATAACAAAAAATCTAGATTTAAACGAAAATTAAAACTTTGAATATCAAATGAACTGAAAATAAAAAAGAAAGGAAAAAATCGAACTTTAATAGTTAAAACCCAAAAATGATAACAAAAAGAAAACCATAAAAATCTATATATAAACAAAATCGAAGAAGAAATCAAAATGAAAATCGAAGAAGAAAAATGAATAATAAAGTAAAACTTAGATCTGAATTCGAAAAAAACGAAAAACGAAAAAAAATTAGAATGAGATAACCTACTTTTGTGGCTGAGGAGAGCGGCACGAGGCACAACGCGACAGCAGCACGAGCGGCGTCAGACTGGCGGCACGAGCGACGCGGCGAGTACGTTCAAGGAGCGTCGGAGATTTTAAAGTAAAAAAATAGGAAATCTTAGATCTAAACAAAACAACCAAAAAATGAAAAAAAAGGAAACAAGAAGAATGGTGGTGGTTTGTTGCGTCAAAGTGGGAGGTGAGAGGAGGAGGGAGAGAGAGAGATGTGTGTGTGTGATTGATGAGGAGTGAGGAATGAGGAGAGAGAGAAAGGGAACGTGAATGAGGAAGAGAGAGAGAGGAAGGGAAACGTGAATTGAGGAGGAAAGAAGAAGTAGTGAGTGGATGAGGGGATTTGGGAATGAAAATATGACCTTAAGCCGAGTTGACCGACCATTGTGGTTGATTTGGGTTTTTTATACATTTACCGACCGTCTACGGTTGGTAATTCCACGTAGACGGTCGGTAATTTCCGTCCACACTAATAACGGTCGTAAATTTATAAAACGGTCGGTAAATTCCGTCCTATAAAAAACGGGCGTAATAGGTCTTTTTCGACCGTTTTGTGATCGGTAATTTCGTCGTTAATAACGCGGATTCTTGTTGTGTATATTCATAAAAGTAGTTCATTAAATTCGTAAAAAGTTATCTTATAATTCAGTAAAGTATTGTGATATTTCATAAAAGTTATTCACATTTTTTGGGTGCAGAAAATAGTTCATATATTCCATAAAAGTGCATATAATTCGAAAAGACTTCTATAATCAGAAAACTATTGAATTTCGAAAAGTAGTTCATATATTCAAAAAATTAGTTTATATATTTCATAAAGTAGTTCATTTAATCAGAAAGTAAGTATTTAATTAAATATTTGAGATAAGTAATTCATTTTTCCTGAAGTAATTGCATGTGTTTTGTTTTTATTAATGTTTAAATTTTGACAATAAGTAATCGTTTTTTTTTTGAAAAGTAATTCATTTTATGTTGAAAAGTATTGTTATTACATGAGTAAAGTAGTTTCTTTGTACTGTAAATATTTATTTCTTTTGGTTTGCAGAACATGTGTTTTTTTAAAATCATGGTGCTGTCATACTGAGTACTTTTAAATTAACTATTATTAAGTCATGTGAATCTTCATTATCATTTGTCAATCTATTTTCTATTTACTTTCCTCATCTAAATTTTCTCTCTAAAATTTTCTCTCTGCTTCCTTCTCTTTTCTTTCTTTTCTTCTTCTTCTCGTTTCTCCTTCTACCTCTCTCTTGTTTTTTCTTGTTGTTTTTTCACTTGTTTTTCTTTGTGATTTTGTAGTAGATCTAGTTCAGAGTTTACTTTTCTTCTTTTGTTTTCTTTGTTCAAAAGTAATTCAACAAGATGAAAGTTTCTGAATTTTAAATTTTGAATTCGTTCTTTTGTTTTGAATTTTAAAACTTATAGATCTGAAGAAAGATATTAGAATGCTTTAACATGCAAAAAAAAATTTTGACTGGAGATCACTATCGTGCAAGGAGATTCAGCTGGAAATGCTTTATTGTGAAAATTTAAGGTATGTCATAAAAGTAGTTCTTATAATTCAGAACAGTAGTTCATATATTCATAAAAGTAGTTCGTATAATCGTAAGTAGTTTTATAATTCGTAAAAGTAGTCCTATAATTCAAAAAAGTATTATAAATTTCATAAGAATATTCATATATTACATAAAAAAGTGTTCATATCCCAACAACAAAAAAGCCTCTAAGCAAAGGCACTGTTCCATAATGAAATAGTGAGCAGACACTTTTGCCATCTCCTCTTCCATAATTACATATGCCATGTTAACCTTACTTTCCCCTTCACCCACACATCTTTCTCCCGTTTTTTGTATGCCGTTTTTTATGGTCTTCTCTCCTTCCCCTTCTATTTTGCTTCTTCTGCTCATTTATTTCTTCCTCATTTTATGGAATTACACTACCACTTTCGTACACTCACTAGCATTTCAAAGAGGTGTTTTGGTCATTGGCCGATGACCGCATGCAACCCAGGGCGCGAAAAGAATCATTGAGCGTGTTGTTGCGTTGTGTGGTTTGCTCTTATACCATTGTTAGGGTTTCAATTTTGTAATGTTTCTTGTCCTTCTTGTTTAATTATTTTGTGCATTAGGTTCCATTTGGTTTAATGTTTGGAATGATTTCTGAAATCCTGTTCCATTTTTTGGGTTATTCGATTAGGGTTCCAAATTGGGCTTTTGAAAGTTGAGTTTTATCTTCCCCAATTTCACGTGAACTCCATGTTGAAGTTTTAAGGTTTAATTTTTTTTCCTTCTTGTTATTAAACCTTAAAAATTTTCGGTGAACTCCATTATTGATTTTAAGTGGTATTACATCATTTATAAAATCAAGAATGTTAGTACGAATGTTAGTATCATATATAATTTTGTTGATTTGGATAATTTGTATTAGATGCATTTTTGACTAAAATTGGATTTTATTGACCGAGTGTCTCTTGCTGTTTCTGTTGGAATGCGAGGAAGATCTAGTGACTCCCTTTCTCCTGTACGTGCTTTCTCTCTCCTCTTTTTTCAGTTTGCACCGTTTTTTCTCGTCTTATATGAACCCTAACTATTCGTCTTCATTTGCAGTCTTTCCTTCTTCGTGTGTGCAATGAGGTTAGTTCTCGATTTTGCTTTATTTTACGTTTTTTTTTGTAATGTTTTTTAAATTTTTATTGTGAATCTGTAATTTTCACGTGAGGTGCTTTCGGATGTTAACAATTTGAGCATTGTATTTGTATTTGAATCAGACGCTTGTTACCTTTGGATTTTTCCGCTTGTGTCTTGCTAATGATCTAGTATGTGTTAGAATTTTAATGAATTTTTTTGTTTCGTTTTTTGTGTAATTTGATTGTGTTTTGTGGTTGCTGATTTGGAAGGTCACTGCTCGGATTTCATCTATTGGTCGAAGGTAGGAAGGGGTGATCGTCGAGTGCTGAACGAAGGTGGTTTCATGTGTTTACAACTAATTGATTGCAGGTGAGCGATAAATGTTGGTTTACTGTATTGCTTCAATGATTCAATAATCAAGGTTTGATGGGTTAATTGATTCAATTACTGCTTTTCGGGTTAGCTTTTTCGCATGATGAGCTATGTGAACAATCAAAATTGATTTTTTGCGGTAATTAATTCTTAGTTTACTATAGTAGTTCAATTGGTATAATAACTATAGTTTGAACAATCGAAATTTTTTTTGCTTCAATTGAATTCAATTATTTACTGTTATTAGTTCCAAAATAGATAACATATGTTTACTGTATTGTTCAATTCGTTTGTATAAGCAAGGTTTAATTAGCGTTAATTATTTATTTGTTTGGCGTTAAATTTGACAATGGACTTTTCGGTAAAATATTTGTTTGATTTTAGTGGGATTTTGACATTGTGTGTTATTGTTTGAATCTGGATTGGGTTTTGTACGTGCCGTGGCATGTGAAGCAAGGGCTTTGGATCTTCAATTGCGTGGCTGGGCTTTATTGTTGTATTGATCTTTGTGGTGTACTGATTTGGTTTACTTTGGGATAGTTTTTGTGTGGGTAGTTAGCTCTCCTGATGAGAGGGCAGTTGTGAAATGAGCTTGAGTGAGATTAGCTTGCTGGGACATTCTAATGTCCAGTGGTCACAGATTTGTTTTATGGTAATTATGGTTTAGTAAAAGGTGAAAGAATAGTTCGCTGTGCTCACTACATGGGCTATATATAGCACTGGTTTTTTTATATATTTACAGTTCTCGTATCGATATATTCCTCTAGAGTTCTTATACCAATGTGGGCAGGGGCGTAGCCAGGATTACAAATTTAACGGGTCTCAGATTTAAAATATACTACCTTAATTCATATTTTCCTATCGTTTACTATTCATCCGTTTCCCAATACATGTTTTCTATTGTTTATTTTTTAGTTATACTCTGTAAAATTATTTGATAATATATACAATATCAATACGATATCTATTTTTCACCCTATTCATAATTTAAGCAAAGTTAATTTAATGCACTGCTGTTTAGTTTGCGTTGGTGGCCAATAACTGATTTTGATAACCTCCAATATATATTATATAGCTGATTTATTCCTTGGCAGGGACCATGTGCTCTATTTTGAAAGACTCTGCTTCTTTAAGAAGCAGTGGTGGAGAAGCGGCTCCTCATGCTGTAGGCAATCTGTGCTCACCATCGGTTGCATATGAGTAGACCTTTCCTTAATTTAGTTTTTTTCCCCTTTAGTCTGATGTAACTTTGTCTCTACAAGAAGTGGATCCTTTTCCCCTTATCATTCAGTTTAATCTTTGCCTTTGTGATTCAGTCTTTTGCCTTTGCCTTGTGTTCATTCTTGGTAGATTTGTATATTATGTGGGGTTATGTAGGATATGTGCTTTTTATCAATTGATATTCATTTAAGAAACTTGTTTGTTGTTTTATCTCATTTTAAGTTTATAGCTATTTCAGCAACAGCAGCAGGTACGCAGAAGCAACGGAGACATCAATTGCATTGTAAGCTGGGGTTATGATGCAGCAAATGGTACTGTCCAACTTGCTATAATGAGTTCATGAACATAGTTCCGCAGACTTTGGCAATTGTTACATTTGTGGCTTTGATATTTCAAACAAAACTTCAAAAGTCAAGCCTTAGGATTTGACATATCATGACTATGTGAGCATATTTTTTTAGCTATCTTTTAGGTTGGCCATTTGTTTTTTCATTTAAAAACGTCACAACATTTTCATTTGTTAGTGTTTGACAAAATAGTTGATTTCCATTTGTTAGGAATGAGGACACTTAATTTACATCGTATTTGAATACTCGCAAATAACAAAAGCATATTTTAAAGTGAGACCCGGCGCGATCGCGCGCCGGAGCACACTAGTATTTCATAAGTAGTTCATATAATTTGTAAAAGTAGTTCTTATATTCGAAAGTAATTGATATTCATAATAGTTCATATATTTTATAAAATTATTCATATATTTTAAAAGTACATTCTTATAATTCATAAAAATATGGTGATATTTCATAAAAGTAGTTCATATATTCATTAAAAGTAGTTCAATATAATTCGTAAAAGTACTTCTTATAATTCAGAAAAGTAATTGTGATGTTTCATAAATGTAGTTCATATATTTTTTTTGGTGCAGAAAGTAGTATATATTCATAAAAGTAGTTCATATAATTCGTAAAGTACTTTATAATTCAGAAAAGTAATTGTGATATTCATAAAGTAGTTCATGTATTTTTTTTTTGGTCCGAATAGTTCATAAATCAAAAAGTAGTTCATATAATTCGTAAAAGTACTTCTTTAATTTAGAAAAATAATGTGATATTTATAAAAGTGTTCATATATTTCAGAAAAGTAGTTTATATATTTCATGAAATACTTCTGATAATTCAAAAATGTTTCTTATAATTCAGAAAAGTATTGTGATATTCATAAAGTAGTTCATATATTTCAGAAAAGTATTTATATTTCATAAAATACTTCTTATAATCAGAATGTAGTTCTTATAATTCAGATAAGTAATTGAGATATTTCATAAGCAGTATTCATATAATTCAAAAAGTGTTCATATAGTCAGAAAGTAATTGTAACTTTTCAGAATTTAATCTCATATAATATAGTTGCTTATTATTATATGTTTTGTGTGTTATCGCTATTTTTTAACAATACATTTATGTTTGAAAATTAATCACATGATATGTAAAAAGATTACAATGTATCAAAAAGTCATCAGAATAATTGATTTTTTATTTCAAAATTGTTCTGTTTTAAGATGCAGTTTATTATGTTTCTTTATGTTTTGATCATCTTCATCGTTTGCATATTGTCCATTTACAAAATTTTCGTAATTTGTGAGTTGCAAATAGGTTGCATTGAATCTTCAATGTTTCGACTTCCATTGGGTTGTTTAAATTTGTTGATCTTCTCTTCTCATTTGATTGTTTTTTTTGTTTTTTTTTTTTTTGAAATTTTTACCGTATTGATATTGTTGAGAGAAAGGATTATGTAGATTGCAAAGATTGAAGACAGAGGGGAAGGAAAGATGCAAGAAGAAGAGAAAGAAGCATCAGTGTAGGTTTTAAAATGGCCTCTTTTGTGGCCTTTTATAGCTTTACTCTTTAGTTTATTAATGTTGTACGGACTTGTACGGACTAACGGAGTCCATTATGTAGTATTGTCAGCCACACAGAATTTAGGTYTGGRTGGTTGCARAGAAAACGAGCTGTTACTTTTATATAGTAAATCAAAATTTTGATCTATTTAAAATGTAAATATCTAAAAAGTAGGTTTTGATTGTGATTAATTTTTTAATAGTTATATGTTTTGATTGTGATTAATTTTTTAAATAGTTATGTATCAATTACTAAATGTTTATACTTTATTTTATTTTCAAAGCTCATTTATTAATGTATATTCATAAATTATTTTTTACATTTTTTTATACAATAATTAATTAAAGGGTGTTTGGGATGGAAATTTAGTAGAGAAAAAATTGAAGGGTGGGGATTGCTTTAGTAAAATTATATAGAAGATTTTGAGTCTTGGGTTGGGCCTGATTAGCCCAGCACTTAGTAATACATGAAGTGCGTAGAAATAGGCCTTTGATCAGAGAACCTTTAGACAAATGATTAGGCGGAGGTGAAAATGAGTCACTGTGTTCGCGAACTACTTGTGAATAAACTCGGTCAAACCTCGTTCGTGGAACAAATAAACAAGCTCGAGCAAAAATCCAAAACTCGATTACTAAGGGCCTCTTTACATTAGCTTATTTTCAGTTCAGTTCTTAACCRAATTTCTATCTCTCTCTCATAAAATATTCAATTCAGTTCAGTTCAGCTCCATTCAGTTCAGTTCAGTTGATTTCAGTTAATGTAAACGGACCCTAAATGAGCCAAGCTCGAACACCTATGTGTTAGACTTGTTAAGGCTCGTAAACAGCTTGTTTATAGCTCATTAAAAGTTTGTTCAGTACTCGGCTCGACTCATTTGATACTCGCAAAAAGCTCGTTTATAGTAAACCCAAAATCATAGTTTTAAAATTAAAAGTTAAAATGAAGATATTTTCATCTTAAACAAATTATTCTATCAATGTATAAGTCAATATTGAAAATTTGAAATATTTTATGCCAAAAGATTTTATTTTTCTTTCCATTTTTAAACAATTTTTCATTACTAGTATGAAGGAAATTATTGTAATAATTAGATTTTTTCATATTCGACTATTACAATAATTAGAGGTGAAAATGAGCCACCGTGTTTGCAAACTACTTGTGAACAAACTCAGTGAAAACTCGTTCGTGGAAAAAATAAACAAGCTCGAGCAAAAATTCAAAGCTCGATTACTAAATGAGCCAAGCTCGAACACCTCTGTGTTCGACTCGTTAAGGCTCGTGAACAACTTGTTTATAGCTCATTAAAAGCTCGTTGAGTACTCGACTCGAGTCATTTGATACTCGTAAAAAGCTCGTTTGTAGTAAACCCAAAATCATAGTTTTAAAATTAAAAGTTAAAGATATTTTCATCTTAAATAAATTATTCTATCAATGTATTATAAGTCAATATTGAAATTTTGAAATATTCTCTGCCAAAAGATTTTATTTTTCTTTCCATTTTTAAACAATTTTTCATTACTAGCATGAAGGAAATTATTGTAATAATTAGATTTTCATATTCAACTATTACAATAATAAGTTGACTTAATTTTTAAGAATAATTAATAATATTTGCAAATTTATTAATTTCTATGAATAAGTGTTGGAAAATTAGTAAAGCTCGTTCGTTTATAAAAGCTTGTTTATAGCTCGTTTACAATTGAGCTCGAACTCGAAATCTAAATAAGCAAGCTCAAGTCGAGCTCGAGCAAGCCGAAAGRTAAACGAGCCAAGCTCGAYCAAGTAAATGAAAAAGRTCGTTCGAGCTCGATCATGCTCGAACAACTTCAAATACGGCTTGTACAGGTCGGGCATCAGCTTCATTGGCTACGGCTTTCTTCCTTTTTCCTTCTCTTCTTTGGGGGAATTAGATAAGGGAGTTGTTGCGCTTCTGAAGCGGATCCAGGCTTACTCAGGCGCTCGAATGAATCGACACGCGTGCTGCCTGCTCACATCTTTGGCAGGATAGTTTTGCAATAGCTATAGGATGGGGCCCAGATTGAATCTCGGCTCCCTCCCAACTTCTTGTAATTTGTTTGATGTTTGTTGCTTTATAAAGCTTAACACGTTTTGTGGTTTTAAATAATAATAATATAAAATAATAATAATAATAATAATTAGTGTTTCTGGCATTGCTAAGGAGTGGGGGCCCAGATTGTATCTCTGCTCCCCTCCAACTCTTGTAATTTGTTGTCTTTGTGCTTAAAGCCTTTACACGTTTTGGTGGATAATAAAATAATAATATTAATAATATAATAATAAAAATAATAAAATAATATATAATAATATATATATATAATAATAATAAATGTATGCGCGCGCGTTGTAAGGATTGTCTGATTTCGTCCCGGGATCGGGTCGATAGCGGCTGCAAGCACAACGAAAGCGGGATAGTAATGTGCGCTTGTAAGCTTTGGTTATGGTCTTTCCTTTTTTTTTCTTCTCTAAAAGGGAAATTAGAGAGAGGGTTGTTTCGTTGTTGAAGCGGGTTCAAACTTACCCCAAGCTCGGGACATGTGGCACGGGCAGCTGCCCCCACATTTCAGTAGGATTGATTCGCTATTGTTAGAGAGTGGGGCCCAGATGTATCTCGTCTCCCCTCCAACTTCTTGTATTCACTTATTTTTATTTAGTAACTTGTTAAGTTTGTAACTTTTAATAATAATAACTAATAGATGATAATTTGACTTGGTAACTAGTAATAGTAATATCTAGTAATAATAGTAATAGATAGTAATCATAAATAGATAATAATAATAATAATAAATAATGAATAAAGATAATAGAATAATAATAATAAAAAATAATAATAATATTAATATATAATAATAATAATAATAATAATAATAATAATAAATAATAAATAGACATAAAGACATAATGAGACAAGCTATGGTGCAGTGAGCACTGGGAAGTTGCCAACGACAGGCAAACTCAGGACCATAAAATCAATGGAAGCTGATGCCCGGCGTTACAAGCATCCCACATACATGGCTTATACGGAGTAAAATTTGGCACATATTCATGCACTTTGCTTAGAGATGTCAAACGAGCCATACATCCTAACAAGCTCGGTCAATGCTCGTTTATAGCAAACACAAGTACGAGTAAAATTTTCAAACACGATAATAAACATGTTGTACTCGAAACAGGGTAGTACTTGCAATCGTTAAGATCGCGAACATTCGTTTCAGATTTATATTACAGGCTCATTCGTATTCGTGTTTGTGAGTTTCGTTAGGATGCTCATAAAAACTCAATTTATATATTTCAAACTAGTTTAGGGCCCGGACGATGCACGTAATTGACTAAATTTATTTAAAAAGCCCTAAAAAAGTAAAAATAAATTTGCAATTAATATTTGGCAGAAAGTTTGTATTATATTGTATAAGAGAATAATAGTGCAACAACACTCGGCAATGTATGAATATTTAAAAGTCTCATTCTCAAAAGCTTATATAGATTTATGAAATAAAATTGCGAATTAATAGTTTGGTGAAACTTTGTATTTTAATATGTGAAATAAGTTAAAGAAACATGGTTTATAAAAATGTTATATATCATAGCTATTACATCCAACTAGTATATATAGAACTTAAAAATGCATGTCAATAGTAGAATTTGTTGTTTTTT
This sequence comes from Bassia scoparia, assembly GCA_008642245.1. Classification (NCBI taxonomy): domain Eukaryota; kingdom Viridiplantae; phylum Streptophyta; class Magnoliopsida; order Caryophyllales; family Amaranthaceae; genus Bassia; species Bassia scoparia. The sequence goes on from SNQN01000292.1 coordinate 26,559, forward strand.
TATATCAAAGGAAATACTACTACTCATCTACCTGTATAACTTTATTATAGATTTTTTAAAAAAATAGAAGAAATTTCTAATTTAAGTTTTCTATTTTTATATCCCATTTTTAATATGTAAAAAAGATTTTATAGACCTTTATGTAAATTAAAAATATATATATATAATGAGTTACGAAATAAAAACCGTGCAACTTATTTACCCCAAAAAATGATATATAAAATCTATAAACTTAAATAAAGTTAAACACAAAATAATATTAATTACTTCATCCGCATCAAATTAAAAAAGAGTGTTATAGTTTAATAAAATATACCTCACATATATTTTGAAAGTGTAACACTTTTTTTGATACGGGGGAAGTATTAAATACTCTGCATAATATTTTTCCTGGAATTAAAAGATATCTTAGAATGATGAACATGAGAATTTTTTTTACGATGCTTAATATTTTTCTAGCAAGATATACAATGTAAAAAGTATTTGTTAATATTGTTTCTTTATAGGTGAATATTATTGATTTGATTTTTGTACTCCGTATAAGATATTTCTTTTACCATTTTTTAACAATAATATCAATTATTTTCACATATATTTTAGTTTGCTATCTTTTATTTCAAAATTTCAAAATATATCTCGTATATTTTAGTTTGTCATCTTTTAAGACTTCAGGAAACGATATAATAATATAATAATATAATATCATGTATATTTTAATTTGCGATCTTTAGATGGTTTTTTTGTTTGATTTTATTTTCAGATTTCATTCTCAATTACCCCCAAAAAAAACTTTCTGCATTGATTTGTGTTGATATCATTTACTTCCTCCGTATCAAATTAAACGTAACAAACTAAATTTTACGCATTTCGAGGTTGAGATTTAATAATGTAAATGAGCGAATTAATCAAAATAATTTACTATTTAGCAATGATATCATGCACCTATGTTCATTTTTATTCAAGTTGTAAAAATATTACTATAAATTTAATTTAGTTGATTTTATTCTCAATTGTATTTCGTAAATATAGTTGATTTGTTTATTCTAGGCTTCTGGCATTATTCTTAAATTATAGTTGATTATTATTCATTTATTATTTTAGTTATTTGTTACTTCAGTTTTCAGTGGTAGAAAACACAATGTACATTTATCAGTGGCAGAAAATTTCACGTGATTATTATATTGTTTTTTTCTCATAACTTCCTATTTTTAAGGTTAAGCTGATAGGCGAGAATTTTTTTTACCAAATCATGGGAAACATTAGAGCACAGTCGACCTTGACCGGTCTTCCGTTTTCGTATGGTGTGAAGCGGTCGTTACCAACTTAAACAAATATAGTGTCGGGGACATTGGGTCGCTAACTCCGGGCCAGTGCTCTACCCACATATTCAGGGGGTCCCGGGTAGGGGGCCGGGAAAAGATGACGCATGTCGGCTATGGTTTAGTAGTTTTTCCGGGGAGTGGGGGGCCAGATTGTATTCGTCTCCCTCCAACTTCTTGTATTCACTTATTTTTTTTTAGTAACTTGTTAAGTTGTAAACGTTTTTAAAATATAATAATATATACTTGTAATATACAATAGTATATAGTAATAATAGTAATAATAGTAAATCATAATATAATAATAATATAATAATAATAATAATATAATATAATAATAATAATATATAATGCCAATAGATAATAATTATAATTCGGCGAATCCGTTCAGTATCTCACGTAGTTTGCTTGAAAATTTTTCTCATACATTAATGCATTTATTATGAATTAGACAGAGGGAATTGTATTTTCAATAGAGCGAATAATGATTTTATCTGAGACCCTAAAGAGTTAGCAGCTGAGTACGCTTTACTGGGAAAGTTGCCAACGGACAGTGAGACCATAACTCACGGACATAAAATCAATGAGAAGACTGTATTGCCGACGGCCTAGATCGATAGTCATGGCATAGCTTCTGACGAGCCACAATACTGGCATTTTGGTACGGACGGTTAGCAGATCAAATTTGGCACATATTCATTCGTCACTTTGCTTAGAGATTGGAACATCGAATTCTACTTTGACGCACCAATACCACTACAAGGTCTGATGACAGATACAAGCCATTATGGTGCTCATCAATGTCGTGAAGCCAGGTAAATTTGGCAGTTTTATTTAAGTAGAATGAAAATTGTCGGCAAACCAAGAACCAACTACGAGTATGAACAAATTTTTATCTCTTTCAGTGTGTATAACACCCAGAGTTTTATATTAATACGGTTGTACTCGAACACCAGAAGGTATATGACTATCACTGACTCGTTAAGGATCGCGAACTCAGGTGACGCCTGTGATAGAGATTTGATTCTCATAGAAACTTATCCTGCACTCATTCGTATTCGTTTTGTATTCGTTTTGTATTCGTTTATGAGTGATTAAAACTCATTTATATATTTTCAAACTAGTATTGATTCTAGGAAATGAAAATGACTATTTCCGAAAGTTCGGACTCAAGACGCTCCGTTAAAGCATGCGATTGCACGGTAATTTGTCTACGAGTGTTTCGAGCGAATTTATTTTACTTTAAAAAGCCTTCTCAAGTAAGTTATTCAGTAGGCGAGGATTTGCCATACTAAAGTCTAGCCGTATTTTGGCAGACACGAACGCATTTTTTGTATACCACCAACAGTTATCTTTGTATCTAGGACCATTTATATGCTCAAGATGAGAAACCATGGATACATAGTACTTTTGCAAGTTGTCTACCGAAAAATCCCGTGGTCCACTGGTAATGATATTGACTCTGTCCTATTTCCACGTCTATTATTGCAGAGTATAGAGTCATTTTCAGAGACTTATGAAGCTTTGTTCGTGAATTCTAATTAATATGTTGGGAAACTTTTGTAGTTCACTAATATAGAAACGCACTTCGAGATTAGACTTTAAAACACCCTGGGTTTAAAATTTGTTAAACAACGGATTGAAGTGATGGTGGTAGAGGATGTATAATTTATCTAAGGAATGATGAACATGAATGTCATTATTTACTGAGATCGTTTTGGCTAATCATCATAATAATAATCCGACAATCTTAAAGAAGCACCTTGACATGTGAATGGTTTAGTCTGAGACGTTTTATCTTTGATTGTGTAAGTTGGGGTCCTTGATTGACTTCGTTTGTAGTCATTTGTTAAGATGGATGATGGCACATCTATTAATGCCTCCGTTTGGCTTGTGTCTGGTCTCAATTAGTAGTTGTCCTAGTATTTGATTGTGGGCACTGAATTGTCTCTTTGCTTATTAAGAAACTTTGTTGACAAAATTTCTAATTTAAGTTTGTCCTCATTTTTATATGTCGCCCCATTTTTAATATGTTAATTAGCACCTATATGCCAGTTTGCCATATTATATAGAGCCTTTTAGTCGTAAATTGTTCACATGTATAGTGTAGTACTACTACGTATAATATATGGTTGGGCACTATTTATGGTTGGCCATAATAAGCAAACTTCGCGTGCAACTTATTTACCCCAAAGTTGAATGATTGCACTAAAAGTTGTTGCTATGATTTAAGGCTTCTAGAGTAGACACTAGATGTTGAATTAGAGTCTCAGCTTTAAGCACCATAATTTGCGATATATGTACTTTGCTCATTTCGCGCATTCACAATGCCTTAGTCTGAGAGAGACAATCTCAAAAGAGTTTATATTTTAATAAAAGAGTCACTATCTCGCTCATCCACAAGATGACTCATTGTGTTTGGGCTTGAACAAGTGTAACACTTTTTTTTTGATACGGGGGAAGTATTTAAATACTTCTGCCCATGCAAATATTTTTCACTTAGGACTTGATAAGATGCACTGCTGTTTGAGTAGGATGAGGATGACAAAGCATTTGCCGAGAAGACATTTTTTTTACGATGCTTGAGCTCATTTTTTTTTTGACGCCAGATAATCACAGAGTGACTATGTGTAGAATGTGGGCAACGTTGGCTCATTTTGTTAATAATTCGTTGCTCTCTTTAATATGCGACTGTTGGACCTATTGATTTGTAGGTGCTACGTTGGACTCTTGATTTTTGTACTTCGTATTAATGTACCGTAGGACCTTATGTGTGTGTGCTATCTTATTAGACCCATTTTTTAATGCATTCAACCATTCAATGTGTCACTTGTTGTTGCAGCGCATCTATGTCCTGATTGCCTTTTAGTTTGTACTTTTCACGTGCTCGCAATATGTTGTCATAAGGGACTATTAATGCCTTGCCTCTCGTATATTTTAGTTTGTCATCTTTTAAGACTTCAGGAAACGATATAATAATATAATATATGTATATTTAATTTGCGATCTTTAGATGGTTTTTTGTTTGATTTTTTTTCAGATTTCATTCTCAATTCCTCCCAAAAAAAAACTTTCTGCATTGATTTGTGTGATATCATTTACTTCCTCCGTATCAAATTAAACGTAACAAACTAATTTTACGCATTTCGAGGTTGAGATTTAATAATGTAAATGAGCGAATTAATCAAAATAATTTACTATTTAGCAATGATATGACCTATGTTCATTTTTATTCAAGTTGTAAAATATTACTATAAATTTAATTTAGTTGATTTTATTCTCAATTGTATTTCGTAATATAGTTGATTTGTTTATCTAGGCTTCTGGCATTATTCTTTAATTATTGTTGATTATTATTCATTTATTATTTTTATTTGTTACTTCAATTTCAGTGGTAGAAAAAACAATGTACATTTATCAATGTTAGAAACGTGATAATTATATTGTTTTTATTTCTTCATAAGTTATATTTTAAGGTTAAACTAATAGGCGGAAATTTTTTACAAAACGTGCCAAGTTTATTTTATTAAAAAATTATAAAAATAAACACTACTCCGTATTAGATTCGAATATTTTTTTCTTCTGCGTCGTCAATTTTAAATATTTTATAAAAGTTTGATAATAAACAATTAATTGATATGATAAGTTTATTTAATCATTAATTAATTATTCTATAGTGATTGATACTTTTTTAGCATGTACTTATTGTTAAAAAAAAAAATTAAACAAAAGTGTGAGTTATAAATCAATAAATTGTTTTGGCAAATAATAT
>SNQN01000292.1:34164-75947 GCA_008642245.1 Bassia scoparia
ACGCGGTGTGATGAAAGTTGCGGTGGTGGGGAGGTGGTGATGGAGATGAAATTGAGGAGAGAGAAGGTTAAGTTAGGAAGAATTGGAAGAAGATGAGAGGATTTGGGTGAATTAGGATTTATTTAATGTGTAGGTGGTGATTGGAATGTGTGTTGGGAATTAAATGTGAGTAATTGAAGATATTAGTAATTTAGGTGTTTGTTAGATAATATTAGTAAGGGAAAATATTAACTTTTGTATGAAAAATAACCAAATATAAAAAAAAAGTACAGGAGTTGTAGAATTATGTTACGACGAAAAATAGAAAGAATTGCGAGAAATATGTTACGGAGAGAGTAAGAAATATTAGTCATTACTCTGATACCCGTGAGTTGCAAACTTTTCTCTACTCACACAGGCTCAAGTAATGTGTTTACAGCAAAAGCAAATAAAAAAGGTGGGGATTAGAAGGCTAGGAATAAGGTTATTGATTGAAATTAAAATTTGCATTTATCTCTAATGTAGATCCTAGAACGGTTTGCATGGCTACCTAACGTGGTGCGTGGGAGATAAGTGATACAAAGAGGTAACCACTTGGATGAAGCCTGGTTTAGATTGTGTATGGTTAGGGGAGATATTATTGACCTGGGGATTTGTAAGTGACATCAACGAGGGGTTAAGGTCGGCTCGATAAGTCGAAGATTTCAGAAAAGGGGAAAGATAATCAACTAACATAACGGTTGATGAATTTTTTATTTAATACGCGCACATGTATTAGGAAGACCTCAAGAATAACTGTCCGAAATCGATCCCATGGGGCACCAGTACCACCCTGGGTTATACTGCTCAAATCGACATGGTGGGACAAAAACCAATTATGCGATAATGATTAGGCGATGAGTAACCTTACTGTCCTCTTCCGGCCTTGCCTCAACACATTTATGCCAAGGTTGTTACTACTTTTTATAGCGAATGATAGTAATGACTAACCTAGAAAAAATGAGCGTAGAAAACCCTGAGGTATTAAGAGGCAGCTATGTCCATCTGCATACTATATTATGTACAGGCATTATAAGCTCATATTATAAATTAGGGTGAGCCTGGTAACCTATCCTTATTTTTCCTTACTGCATACTGTTCACTTATTTAAACAATTATTCCCTGAACTTTCCAGTCTTGAACGGAAATCTGCACTGATAATAGGCCAGATCGGAGCTTAGCGAACCAAATCTGCATAGGGCCTAAGATACTATGCTAACTCTAGGACACTTAATTTGCTTTTCCTTATAGCCCATATTGTTCGTGACCGATATGGTGGTAGTTTAAGGTCCTAGCAATTATTGTTTGACAATATTTAAATTCACTTAATACATGTGATCTGTGTGTTTATTGTGTTTTCCCACTTTGTTTTCTTTTGCATATAGCTCTTTCAGTTGCTTCTCTTACGTATATGTTTTGATATTGGTGTCTTTTTTTTACGATTAAGTATTATTATCTTCTCTTACTACTTCATACTATACACTTTCCAATTTCTTTATTAAAGACATTATTGATGAACAAAATCGACAACAACTAGTTGTGCATCGTTGCCCAAAAACCGATTGAGGCTGGCTGAATTTTGTCCGTCCTTACGATATAATTACCTACTCTACAAAATGGTGTACTCTTAGGATTTGAAATATGGTTAAAGGTTTGCGACTTAAATGGTACATTAGACACCTAATTCATTAATGCGATATACCACATATATAAAATTGTATAATCAACTTCTTTAACTAATAATGCTACTCGCAAAAAGTTGACACATTTCTCTTTTGGCCTAAAAGCCTTTAGAATTCTGTGGATATTGGTAAGTCGATATACGACTTGTTGATATAATGTATAAGTGAATTTGATATATTTGCTTTGTACGAGAACTAAAGATTATTGACCTTTTCAAAGAATGTATTTCATAAGATCAGTGGATTTGATATTTCAATATGTATGCTCTAAGTATAACACCTTGGTATAGTTGAAACTTCCTCGTAATCAACCAAAAGCTAAGGAGATCTTTATGGATATTCAAAAGATTTTAGATATCGTGATTAGCACTGAGGGTGAGTCTCTTGGTCATACAAGGAATTGAGGCTCCGTAGCATAGTCAGTTGTAATTGCTTTGGAAAGGTTCGACATGAGTAGAATGCTCTTCAGGAACGATGTTTTCTCCTAGTATAAGGAGATTTTTTGAGAATTGGGTAGTGGCCGAAAATTTCATGAGAAGGTATACTGAGCTATTATGTATTCAGCTGACTAAGCTTGTAGAAGGGTAGCCCGCACGCATATGTGATCGTTTCGGCGGTGTTGGCACATGCTTGTTGTTTCTATGTCATGAATCCCCTCATCTATCCAGCTAATCCCTCTAGTTCAAATTGAAATTATTGGTTCGTACTGATACTACGCAAAAATGTTTGAATCAATCAATTGTATATATAAAACATGATAAAGGGAGTACGAAGCTGTACCGCGGATTGACGGGTCCAAAACTGTCGTTCAATCCGCCAGAGGGTTTCGCGCTACTACTTGCCATGTCCTCGCCACTCCTGCAGTATCCCAGAATAGTGTTTATAACAATGAGATAAGTAAAGGATCACGAAGCGACGATGATGTTACCAGGTGCGTCACGTCCATTTAGGCGGTTATACTACAAGCCAGCCACCTCATTTTATCACAAAAAAATACGAGTTACTTCTCTAGCGCTCTGACAGACCACGGCCTTCCATCAAGTGTGTCCCCGCGGCCTACGATGTACGCCATCCAGTTTATAGATTGACTTTTAGGAAATATCTCGATCGTGCTATTTCGACCCACTATCGCTAATGCTTGATTCGTATTGACTGTCGAGGCGTTTATGAGATTCGTTAAGTGCTATCAGTTCAATTTGTTCCCTCACTCTATTATGAGAAGTCATGTACTCCTATTAAATTATGAGTTGAATAAAATAGAAAATAGAGCGATATCGATTAGGGGAGTGGTTAAATCGAATTCAACTGCAACATACGTATTGGTGTTTTAGAAACAGTACGCAATAATTCAGAATTATTCTATAATTTTTATTTATTCCAATATTCTACTAGACTGCAAATTACCCTCGCTTCAGATAAGAGCGAACATTATTGAAGATTGAGATTGAAGGAGAAAGCTCCTAGTCATCTTGAAATGTCTTTTTATCCCATAAACTCACACATTTAATAATCATACATAAATCTAGTTTGTTTAAGAAAGTTAGAAATCCTGATTTGACTCGACCAATAATACACATCACTTAGGACTTTTCTAAATTGATTGCACGGGGGCGGTGAAATTACACATTTCTAGCTTTTAGTTTTCGTTTTATTGGTTTACCTCCTTGTTTTTGGCTTATTTTTGCCGTCATCTCTAAGTTTTGTGGTTTTATATCTATTTCATTTGTTTTGCTACTTATGTATTGATAGTAAACTTAGACTGATTTCTTTACTTGATTTGTTTTATTTTCGGTTCGTTCTTAGCTTTTACGCTTCAAATTTTGGACTTCATTATGTGTTGACTTACTATTATTGAGAGGATCTAGTAGCATTCTTTGTTAGTTGCAATTACTTTTTCTGAATACAGTTATAGTCTCATTAATGGTTTGGGCTAATTTTATCTTGGTCTTTTACCACTACTTTTGGCTTATTTTATGATAATGTACACTACTTGATTGTACTGTAGAGAACATGATGGTTGAATTGTGAGCTTATTTATAAGGTATTTTACACAAATATCTTTAGGAATGTTTCTAGAGGGGGGACCTCTCCATTCTTGTGATATCGTTATTTGAGCTTTGTCCAATAGAACAATGATAATTAACACTCATTACCAACACCCACCATATACTATGCCTAAATTAATTAATTTGTGATTTTCTCAGACACCCTTTCAACCTTACTTTGTGAGCTTTGGCGCATAACCCAAGGTTTTCTGAGTGAGTGCAGGGTGCCCTATAATCAATCTTTGCTATCATGGGAAATTGTGCATGGTTGAACATCTCTGGTATTGGTTTCTCCATGTGGTTTTCCTATATCTAAAGTTTCTTGTGATGCTCTATCTAGATGGGAGAGACTTGGGTTCTATACCAGCAACATTAAAAATGTGCCAGCAACATTGTGTCGCCAACATGATCTTGGCAGAATCACTTACCCATACCCTTTCCCTGTAGTCCCTAACTTCTGTACATGTATTTTTTTATTTTATCACCTTTTTTGTTGGATTTTTTGAGACAAGTTTGTCTTTTGAGATGACCTTATTTTGTTTGTGAACCTCATCCATTTTCCTAATTTTTTTACTTTAAAGTCACTTGATTAGGTAGCAATACTTGTAGTCATATTCTTTCTGATTTTTAGGTCGTCAATTTTTTTTTGTTGGAAGCAGTTATTTTATGATTTCTACAGTTTTTATTTTACGTTACGTCCTTTAGTTTTTTTCACCTAATTTATTAGTTTTTTAGAGCTCTTCAACCTATTTCTCATTCGAAGTTAGTTAATGTTTCTATTCTCCTCCTCGATCTACTAATTTAGACCGTACCAAGTGTTTATAATCTTCTAGTAACTAACTTTCTCTTTATCGATTTCCTGTCCTTTTGTTTGCGGTCGTAATCAATTAGTGATACTCACAATTTTATATAATAGATAAATATTAAGTGTTCAGCTCTAATTTGGCTACTATATATACAATTCATTATATATTTGATAATAGGTCCGATTTTTTTAGTATCGAATTTCTACAAGACCTAGTTGAGAGCTACGTCAAATGCGCCGTTGCGAGGAAGGCAAGTCTTTGAGTCTTTTACAAGTCTAAGTGAGGATGTTGATTTTATATTGCTGTTTTCAGTAATTTCTACACATACTGAATTATTAACAAGCATCTAGAATTTATTGTTTTCAGATCGCTTCACGTGATTGAGATGCTTATAGTAGATATTATACATTTAATCGATTACTTAGTTATACAGATTTTGAGTTGTTATATTCTAACAATGAGTTCGTTCTAAGGAAAGAGTGATGGTTTGGAGATTAGGATTTTTGAATTTACTTAGAAAATAAAAATATATGGCTACGTGATATATTATGAAGAATTGTTGGAGTAACTTACCAACACACTGCTTGGAAGGGAGTTCTCATTTAATTGACTTAGGGAAATAAATGATTTACCCCTCATTGAGTAAAAGGATCACATTTATCGAACGATCCCCGAACTCCAAATACTTTACGTCTATAAGTAGTATCTAAGATTTGAAGTCTCAATAGCTGTGATTCAAAAACCGAATTGAAGCCACTTCGAGCCCGACACAACAAAAACAAATAATAGAGGTTATTGAAGGATTTGTTGTACGATTATACATTGCAATATTGAGGTAAGTAGAGAGCTCTATGGGAAGTACTGTAATTAAGTGAGCGCTCCATAACATAATTTGAGTTTCTCACCTAAGCTGGTGACATGAGCATATGGATTGCGTCAGAGATATAGGAAGAAGGCATGGTTGAAAGATATCACACCCTAAAAGTTTAAAATGCGCGTCTAAATATGTTTTAAGATTGAGTCAAAGATCCCAAACACCTCAAAGCACATGAATCTATAAAATTCATTTGTCGAGAATGTAAGAGATAAATCGAATTGAATATGGAATACAAAATGTTGCATAATGTGATTACACCTGGTGCATCCATATGGCCGCACCAGGTGTGTTGTTATTTAACAAACGGTGATGGTGTGCATGTATGATCATTTTCTTTTTTTGTGTCATGTGCCACAAAATTGTCTGCTAAACCTCCTTTATGATGCCATTAGTCCATATAGGCTGGGAGTTAGATGTGCCTTATCGACTATGATTCCTCTGTGAGGCCAACACTAGGCATGTGAGGTCAACTGCCAGTGCCATTAAGGACCACGCTGGAACAACGCGAAAGCCCTCCCTCCAGGCATTTGGGATGTGCAACCCAAAGTAGCAATCTATTTGGCTCCCTACTGGAAACTCGTCCGCTTTGTTTTAACAGCTCACCTAGCCTAATTTTAGCTGTGACAAGGGAATGCTTTATATGTGTTTGTTTATCCATTGCAGTGTTCAATCCATACTGCCAATAGGAGCAATTTTCACTACCCACCACAAGGGTATGGAAGGCAGGCACAGCTTTGGCGGTAAACCAAAAAATTCGAGCATAATTTTCCCAATCGATGATGCCCATTTTTGGGACTTTATCAAAACCGATCAATATTTTGTATTGATTACAACTATAATATACTAAACCAGCTTTACAACGTATTTGTCAGCCTAGCGCCAATCCAACAGCCCAAATATAACGGAACCAAAGAAGGTAACTCTATGAAGGCACTAATAACTCAAATCTAATGAACAAGGATTACAGCAATCCATGTTAATAGGAGAATTGTAGTAATGCACAATTCGCCCTAGGCCAACCCCATATCCCAGAGCTCTTCCGCGACTCTACACACATCACACAAATAAACCAACAAGCAAGTCAATTTTCTATAGCAGGGATAGATAGCAAAACGGGAGAATTCGAGAAAAGGGTGCAAGATACAGCGAATAACAAAAGCTACCTAACCACCATACACGCATTTCAAACCGAAAAATTCAAAAAAACTTCACCAAACTATCTCATCACCATCACTACTTACTAATCAAAAAAATACCTAAGAATATATTTCCTTATCATTTTCACTACTATAATCAACAAGACCAAAGAAATCCCTAACCGGGATAATTACACCCGGAAATACTCCCAGCTAAGTTTTAAAACATCTACTTGAAGCAGATTGAGCAAAACTTACGGCGCACCCTACCTCAGTCCATCAAGTCACACAAACTCCACAATTAGTACACATCATTCAACCATCATCAATTAATCTCTATTTTGAACCATCCATCTATATAAAGAATAGAACGCTAGATTTACTCGACGCTGCATTCGCTAATGTGTGAGAGAATCGTAAAGCAAGGAATAATCAGTTAGATTTTCTGGGTTAAGTGAGATGTTTGGATTGAGTGGAGAAGGGACCGAGCAAAAAATAGTAGAAGCTTGAATGCTGGTGGATCAAATAGACAAAGGAGATTGGTTAAGTAAGTATTATTAAGTAAATTCTAATGAGAGTTAGAGATAGGCAATAAGACAAAATCTCTTGAGGACGAAGAGTGAGGCTAGACAAAATCCAATTGAGGTGAAAGTAGTTTAGATGTGGAGGATTGAGGAGTGCGCATGAGTTGATGATCGTTGATGATGTAATATGACCTAAAAGAGAAAAAAGATGAGAAAAAGAAAAGTAAAAGAAACAAAAACTGAAGAGCGCTTGGAAGAGGGCCAAGGCTTAGAAGATGGGTGGCGAAATATTAAACAAGACCCCTTAGGTTTGAAAGATAGAATGCTGAACGCTGCGACCTGAAAGAAGTTCCTAGACCACAATGTTTGGCCGAATTCTCCAACTGCCTTCAACATCACCAGCATTCCATAAACGACGCTGTATCTCGTTTAATCCCCTGTATTTGGTATTTAATTTTTTTTTATATATATTTGGTTATTATTTAAACGACTATTTTATTTAATTTATTTTTCCGCATCAAAAGATATTTCGGATAGGAAAATCACCTTCTTCTATTATCTAAAAAGACGTGGATGATTTTCTAAAATTAAACAAGCTAGTTACGTTAAATCAGAAAACGGGTATTTAACTTCCTCATTCCCTTTCACCCTTTCTATGGCCACTTTTAGTTTTTAAAAAGAGAGAAAGACGAGGAGAGAGAAGAAGAGAATAGACTAAGAGTGTTTCGGGGTCAGGGAGCGAGCACTAGATGGCTGCTGTAGGATGGAAGTTCTGGCTGAATCGAATTGTTAGATGCTAAACGACAGGTCGCAAAAATGATCTGCTAAAATAAAAGTCTCGCACACCATTGATTCGTCGCCTTGCAGTGGTCGGCCTATATGCCGACTCACTCCTATTGCCGGTCGCCATTGCACTCATCAGTTAAACAAACACAGACCACCACAAGCCCACTGTTCCCTGATAGGATTATACTATTGTCGAACTGGCCAGGATTGTCATCCCAACCACGGTCCTCTCTCTCACTCTTTCCATCCGTAACATGCCTTTCTTCCTCTTTCCGCTGACGAATGCCAATCAACTCCTGATGTTCTTGAGACTTTTTGAATGACACCATTGTCAATACCGTTTTTGAAGTCGTCAGAAGTTAATTTATAATTGGGCTCGATTTGTATTGATATGCCAACAATATGTCGGACTGAGATCTTTATTATGGTTATAAAATATGATGAGATCGTTATGAGTATGAGTTTTTGTTTAGTGTTTAAATTAAAAAAAATTGAACACGACGATACACTTATCGAAATGCCCAAAATTGCCGTAGCAGTGTGATTCCCGTATATCACTGACTATAAACTGGAACTAGGCGACTTCATTCGAACTGGCCCAAAATAGGGTGCTTTGCTGCAGCAACCATGTATTCTGCCGGTCCTGCTGCAATAGGTCGATATCCGACGCCTGACCGCTTTGATTAATGGTTGTTGTGGTGATATATTATACAATGTTGTGAAGTTTAAGGTGTTTTAGGTGCTCGATAGGTTTTTAATTAAAATTATTCAATGATTACAAGACGATTGGGATGACAGCTTACGTTATATGATTTTTTTCAATAATGCCCTTAATTTTTTCATTGAGTTAAGAAGTTTGTGACTTTGGGCATAGTAATGGACGACATTATTTTCTTTTAATGTAACCATATCATACTTTTGCGTGCCTGTTGGTTTTGTAATTATAATTTTATCAGATTGTTCCTTTTTAAAGGTATTCTTGAGTGTTGAATTTATGTGATGAGGGTGATTAAGGAATTATTAAGTTTGTTTTCATTCAAATAGACATAATGGTGTTAAGTAGGTTAAATTTGTTAGTTAAACTGTTAAGAATTAATGACTTTTCTCCTATTATTAAGCATACTTTGATCACTTAAATCTGTTGAATCGGTCTTGAATCGTTTTGGAGTGAGAAAAGGATATTTTCTAGATTTATTTAAGTGGTAGAATTATTTAAAAAGGGTGTCTTGATGTGTTCGATTAAAAAGATGTAGACTCCTCATATTGTTCATTTTGATTTTTTAAGCTAAGATCTATCTAATAAGGTAATCAATTAGTTCTTATACACTATGTTAGGGATGAGGATTTATTTGTCTCTTGAATGAAGATTATCAACAGAATTCTTCTTTTGTTCTGATAAAGTGTTATTTTGAGATGGTCCTTAAATCTTATTTAACACTACTTAGTATTGGATGTAATATTCCAGAGGTGTCATTGTTGGTGGGGTGGCATATCCGAGGCTTTGCTTGAAACTATATGTTAGGGGACGTGTGATGTACCACCTCGGATACGGTCGTTTCTGCGGTGTGTTTTTAAAAGTAAATGGAGGCTATTTTGTGCTCTACATGGATGACACCATTTGATTTTTTACAGGAGCTCACAACTCTAGCCCTTACTTTTTGTCGGGGTCAGCCATTGAATTACTTTTATGATATGTTGAGGAGCATTTGCCTATCCGAAAACGTCGACGCTGCTAATTTTGTATGAGCTAGGAATCGTGCAATGCATGTGGGTCTAGGTGACTTATGCAGTCGATGAATTGTGCTTATTCATTTTTTTATTCAATAGCTGCAAACTTGATGGCGTAATATTATATTAAATTTCTAGGATATTGAACTTGAGGATTGAAATGTTGGACAGATCATTCGTTAAATTAAATTCTTTTATGATTCAATTTAGATTTCACTGGCGTTTATATATATGTTAAAATTAATAAAGGTTGTATAATGATTTAATTGTGTAGTGTAATATACTGCTTCTGCAAGATAAGTGGATATTTATTTATAAATTATATTGTGATAATTGGAATTTTCAAAGTGGAATGATCGTAAGTTGATTATGGACTTTTATGATTTCACATCTGTGAGGTGATTAATCACTTTGATCCGTTTCAATGACATTGAGTATATTAGGTTGAAATGAAATTTATCCTTAGATCCTAATGGGAAGTAATTAAGCATACAGAGATCGTATATGATCTTAAGGGTTAATGTTGCTCTTGATTGTAACCGATCCAACAGGATTGTTGTTTCTAAAATAATAGGAATGGATCTTAATGTATCAAAAAATTGGTACCTATTGGTAGCGGTGATATGCGTCTATGTAATTGTGAATCTCCATAGTGTGATGATACATATAGTGTCGTAATTAACAATGTAAAAATATCATATGATATCAATGACAATTAAATTAATAAACTTGCATTATATTTTGATAGCTTTGAGTATTATATTGGAACTAATATATCTCGTAAGGGTTTGTTCATGATGAATCTGCGATAATCTACTTCCATTCGCATGACATTTACCTTAAGTATTTGTCATTTTATCAATATCTTCTCAAGCGTCTACGTCTTCATGTACAATATTTTTTTTATAAAATGTTAGTTTTTATGCCATACTGGGTCGTAGTACATTGAGCATTATTCTTACAATTCACTGCATTTAAACTGTTGGAGTGAGATACAACAGTTGACATCCAGGCTTTGCCAATTCTGTTTATCGTAATTGAGAGCCTTAATATCCGTAACGACGAAATGATGCATAGAGGTGATGGTGCACCTTGTGTATTGGAGTGATAAGCTTTTACGAGAGTGGGTCTAGTTGATGTTCCTAAATGTTCTGAGGACCACATCATTGACGGTTCACTGGAACACAATTTTTTGTCTATTGCTCAATCATAATCTAAGTAATACCTATAGTTGAAAGGGCGTCATTGTGGTGAAGTCGAAGTAACTATTCTTTCCAAGGGTACTAAATCTGTCTATTATATAAAAGTAGGATGCGAGGTTCCTCGATGTATTGAAGATAAATTAATTAGAATTCAATATAATGGGTAAAAGAGTACGAAGTGTACACCTACGTCAAATTAGTGTCGGGGTTATATGACAGCGCTAGCCACTCATTTTTATCACAAAAATAAAAATTAACGGTGATTGTGAGCATATTGGATTGTTTTCATTTTGGATCAAATACTCTGACTTTGCTAATATCTCAGTAGATGAGCTTAGTCAACAATGAAGGATGACAGTATATATGAATTCTCGATGGCCTCAATCACCTTAACTAAAGACATTGGTGCATCGACTCTTTCAGGATCACTTGAATATTTCTCTTTCGCTGATATCTTTGGTCACTTTTTGTGTGTTTTTCTCCAGCTTCTCAATAATCTTCTACTAGACGCCTGTTTTAGTTCCTAAGAAATTGTTTCCAATACATTTGATATTAGAACATTACCAAAAAGCCTCCTTTGTAGTTTTTAGTGTGTGTGTTTTAAAAGTTCTTCTCACTATTTTCCCTTAATTCATAATAATCCAAAATATTGATCACATACTATCTTTGCATACACTAAATGCAAGCTTTGTGAAGCGAGATTTTGCAAGTTGCCTTAGATGTCCAATATGTTGGCTTTCTAAGCTTTTCCAATTTGTTGATGTTGCTTATTATTCAGCGATAAATGTTACCTTTAAGGGCATTCCTTTAGAAGAAATCAAACACAAGGAAAAATATAGCCTTTTTAACTTTTCTGTCGAGCATAACTTATTTAGTTACTTGAGTTTTAGTAGGGTGAGCTTATGTTGACATTGGTACAAGTGCACATAATAACAAACCTTCCAATTTGATTGCGGGGAAAATTGAGACTATCCAGAGAACATACAAAGTGGGAAACCGTCAGTACAATAATAGGCAGATAGCCCAAACTTGAAACCGAGTAGTACTTAACTAGAGCTCCACATTCGCTAAGTGTTTATTAGGAGACGAAGTTCTGTCCAGTATCTGAGAAGGGGCTGCAGTCCAGAATGGGCGGCAATAGGTCAGGCTTCACAGTAATGGCACATTGTTGTCCATCTCTGTTTGAGGACGACGTGATTGAAGATCTGGTGACAGTAATCTCTATATGATGTCCATATTCATTCACAGAAGGGTTTTTTGTAGAGTTTTGTCTGCGTTGGGATCTGGGTCTAAACGTCGCGCGGAGTCACTCACCATATCAACTAATGTTTTAAACCCACAAGTCGCGTAATTTAGACGCAAATTCTAAGCTGACCCAGCGCGCATGTTAGGCCAGCTCACGCGAGTCTCTTAGACCATGGCGCCCACCCCACCCGCCCTACTACATCCTCATCCGACGCCATTCCTCACGCTACATCCTCAGCTGCCCACGATCCAGCTTATTCCGATTTTCCCCTCTCCACTCTATTAGATCTCTCTCCTATGGACGTGTTTTTTTTGTGGCGTTCTTGTTGACAAGGTCCATGTCTTTAATGTGTCTTGTCTCAGTTTTCTTACATGTTTCCAATTTTTTTTTTAGCACTTATATAAGCCGCATTAGATTTTTTAGTTTTTCCTGCCACGGCCCTTTTCCTTTGGAAGCTTCGTACATCCTGCGCTCCTCATGCATGCCCAAATTAGATAATGAGTCTTTACTAGCACGCTTATTTACCTCTTTTTCATCTCTTAGATTTGCTCCCTTCTGCCGTTAGATGGGTCGCAGCGCCATCCGGCATGTCCTACTCTCATTCTAATTTTTTTTACGAGCGTTCACGGTAGCATTCCGTGAACGATGTTGAGTTCTATCACTTTAACGTTGAACTTGGAATTTCGTGTTAGAAGCACGTGTATATGAGAGTTTAGTAAATGCGAAAATTTTGTAATATGTTGTAGCGTACAGTATTTTGCTTTGTATATATTACTAGTTCTTATATGCAACGAGAGAAATAGTCAACATTTGAATATATCTGATAGACTTAGTAGGATCACAAGTTAGTTCAATATAGGAGGGGCTAGAATTTCGATTCCTTTACATTCTTCTTCTTCTTCCTTTCAATCCACCTATTGTAATGTGAGTTTAGAAGCTTTTGTTTTCCCTAAGTTTCTCAATTTCGCTGCCAATTTGCCAAGTCATAATGCTTTGAACCTAAAATTTCAAGAGGATGAAGGTAATATATTCATATATCTTATAGCGTGTAGTTTCTAATCTTTTGCTTGTTGCTTTATCTAATGTTTCTTTTTTTCCCATTGTGAATTTTTTCTGTGCTTGCATTGCACTAAGTTATTGCTATGAGTGTAAGTTAATTGGTGTGTAAGTACTCTGTATAGGATCTATAATTATTTCTTTCTATTGATTCTATCAGTTATAGAATAGCCTCTGTGGTGTTTGGAACGTTCTTTTGATAGATTTAGTATAATTTTAATTTTAGATTATTGGAAGTAGTATTAGAGTGTTTTCTTTATTGTAATAACCCATGTTGTCTGTGTGTTTCACAGATTTACCTTTTATATTTTGCTTGATGGTTTATCGAGCTTATCACTATAGTGTTTTCTTGGCATATATGCATTGGTCATCGTTACAATATGTTGATGAAGTTAGTTTGGTATATGATAACATTGTGATGAAAACAAGTAGGTCGTCCCTTCTAATACATATAATTCCTCTCGTATTTCGACAATTGCCATGGAAATGAATTATTAAATTAGTTATTTGTCTCTGTTCCAAAATCATCATTTTTTGTTTCCTTGATTGTATAATATTCTCAAGCGCCAATCCTTTTAATTGAGATATGATTATGACCAAGCAACACCATCTATTCTCGTTTCTTGTCACGTGAAAGGTGAAAGGTGAGATGAATTACCCTATATGCAAGTGTGATGGTTTGACTGAGATTGGTATATAATGATTCTTTTATATGCTTCTAATATATGCCATAGATGTAGAAAAGTATAGAAGTTGGACTTGGCTTATGAGACACTGTGTTTTTGAGATAGATCGATCTAAATTGAACCTTGGGACAGAGTGAAATATGTTAATACACTTCTCAAACATGAATTGAGTTTATCGAAATTTGTTGCGAGAATGAATCTTAGATCTTTGTAATATTGGGAACTTTACAACTTAATATGGAAAGGCGTTAGACAACTTAGATTACTCCTTAGCTGTGAGTTTTGTTTATAGAGATTAAGCTAAATTGTTTTTACACCCAAACTTATTTATTCAACTAGTTTGCCTTAGCTAATTTTTAGACTCTCATTTCAACAATCAAAAGTATATTGTTTACCGGAACCCAGGAAGACTAGAAATAGTATCTATATTTCAACTTATTTCATGTTACTTCTTACTAATAGTGGGATCGATACCCCACCAATACAAGTTTCGACTCTCTGCATATATTGCATTTCGTAACTTATTTTAGACGTGTAGCTCTAGTCGTCATCTAGGTTTACGATGGAAATTGTTGTTTTTGACGCAGCGCAAGAATGTAGGGTGTTCCTCAGTTGATGCATAAAAATTCTCACAACTTACCCCCTTTCCTTGGAACTTAAGCGGGTTTCGGTGGGCCTTATAACATTTAATTTATCCGAAACATAACTATCCTCCGTTGGGACACGTGATTATCTTAATTATATCTGTTTGTGACACTTACGGCGGTGTGTTCAGTCAATATGGTGCCATCGGTACAGCGCTAAAAGTGCCAACGCAGAGAGTCTATACGAAGTCGGACTACTCATGTTACGGTCCTGTTGTATGTGTTCGTGTTACTGCGTATCAGTGTTCTTTGCTATGATGGTGTGTTAACTGGTTTTTGTTTTCGCGGTCGTTTTCGTTTTCTACGTGTGACAGTTGTACTACCTTGTACTTAACTTTTTGTATGTGTTGTTGTTTTTTGTGTTTGTAGTCCTCGTGTCTGTCCTTAAATGTTTTCTTGCTTTACTATGTGGAATTAGGATAATCACATATATGTCATTGTGCATTTTCTTGTGGTGCGCAAGCAGATTTATCTTTCAATCGCACTATTATTGTTATATTATCAAATAAAGCGTATCAGCAGTAAACAGACTAGCCGTTGACGAGAAATATGAATTGTTGGATGTGGCAGCGATCGCTCATCGCTCGTCATCATTATTTTAGATACTTATTGTTGCTGAATATCCAATTAGAGACTTTTTTCCCAGAACAGTAGTTTGGATACACATTATTCAAGTTTTCAAAGGGATTTACCCTTTGATCTCGAAAAAGTGGCTTAAATGTTCAACTTGTCAATGAGATTTATTTTAGAGTGATGCCTCCACGTTTCTTGAGTTCTTTTGACTGATCTTCCATCCCTTTCGTTGGTTTTTCTGAAAAAATGGAATTAGCCTTTAACACGTTATTAGACACCGATCCTAAAACCATTAACATCAGGTTTAAGGTTTCACTATAGCGTTAAACTGTTTTGATATTTCTCCGTTTTTCAATGGATTTGAAGGTAAAAAGGAGAATTTTGGGGTGTGTATACATTAACTTCAGCGACTGCTTTACAACATCTAAGCTCTTTGGCGCACGGACAACACACGATCGAGGAAAAATAATTCATAGAATCAGAGCGACCCGATGAGATAGAGTTAATCCATTCAATCGTATATGTTACTCAAATCTAGATCTCGTACACACATCCAAAGTCTTCCCATCTCGAGTCAATAGAAGTTAGAGGATTTTCTTCTAAATCATCGATCGTCTTCTCTGCTCTTCACCTCCCAATAACATCCTTACGGGAATAAATTCCCCAGTTGACTGAGCTGGCAAATTTGGACAAAGCATCGGATCTTGATTACTTTTGCCAACCGCCTTCGGGACTGAAAAGGTGAAAGATAATCAAACACACAACTTTCTAACTTTTCTCTTTTACTTCACGCATAAACTTACGTAATCAGTAGATCATCAATATAGTTCATATAGATCTCAAAATGTACTACTTTCTTCAATTTTGTACAATACTTTCGTTATCTTTTTCATTGTGACTTTGATCTTAATAGCTAACAGTTGGTAAAGAAGAACTCGAATCGGACAAATTCGAGATTATTGGTACTACAGATCCCTAAGATACTCAATAATGATCAATATTTCATTAATTCCAAGCACCAATGCTTCGTTAAATCAACCATCCGCCTTCGTGTATTGTGATTGAGGTATGATTAAATTTATAGGATCGATATGTGTGAGTTGCAGTAAGCATATCTCGGATATGAAGTTACCCACCTTCGCGATAATATAAACCCATTTCCTGCAACATCCAATTTTCGAGATGGGAATACCGTCCGTTTCGCTATACAGTACTACGAACTCACTGTCACATTGGGTCAGCGTGAAGTGTTCCAACTCGCAGGGAAGGTCCTCCTCATTTTACAATAAAAATCTACCAAATGCACCTCGCCTCACTTATGGCTATCTCCTCTTAAGACTTGTATGAAATCATGATTTGATCTCTATTGTCATAGCATTCGACCCACTTCAATACATTCATTACTTGAAGACGTGCGACCGCGCCCTCGCAGCGCTGTATACGCGGGGCCCGGTTGGTACCTACATGAGGTGTATTTGCGTGGCGTGTGAAGCCACGAGATGTGCGAACATGAGTTCGGTGGAGAGGAAAGAGGGTAGGTAGTTGTCGAGTACAAGAGGATGTATACTGTCGCCACCGTGTTTAAGTTATATCTCCAGCAGACGGGCACCGAAACGTTTCGGTGCAAATCAAGGCCCAGCAATCATAACCAGTGTGGGGTTCTCGGGGACATGGTACGAACTCCAAGAATATGTAACGCAGAACTTCGCCGCATTAATATAGAGATCGGGGGATTATACATACCATTGGCAAGCAATGTCACGTTTGGCTCATTTATAATCCAATTATACACGGAATTAATATTTGTTGATATTGCAAACTAACTTTATCGATAATTAATCGCAACTCCTGCTTATTTAAAGCAGACCTGTGCATTACGTACTAAGAGTATGGTTTATTATGTTCAATGTGACTACCTTATCTTAGAAATTTCTTTACCACTTTTGCTTGATAATTGATTCATAATGTAGAAAATTCTCTAGGTTGCTAACAGAGTGGCAGCATTGTTCCTATATAATAATATTGACATTTTTAATATAGTGTATTCACCTTCAATTTGCCGATAGGAGGTCCTTCCCGTGGGTGGTTGCAAAAGAATATATACAATAATATGACAGACTCTAATTAAACGCAAATATGAGTAATAATATGAAAAACAGTGAAAAATAATGACGGTATACAAAACCATGAACTCTTCCCTAAATTGAGAAACAAAGTACGAAATAGTTTTAGTTGGGTAGTAGAATCGAAGCGGAAACGAAGTCCTTCCGCGCTGATCGAGCTTTAGCAAACGATATAGGTAAAAACAATGATTGATGAGATCTGTAAATGAGTCATGAATCTTTCACCTTGTCAGACATATCGCGATCTCATGAAATACATGAATACTAAAAAATGATAAGTACGTGAAAGTGATAATAATAATGAAAAAGAACATGAAAGATGATAAACCCAAAATGAAGAACATGGTGAAACACATTAGGAAAATCCTACACATAACTTACATTGATGTTCGAACTAATCAAGTCAGGTTTTCTACATTGTATTGCAAGTCAATACCATGGATAGCGTTAAATTCATATATTTCAACAGCCAGTCGCAAGCTCCAACTGATTTGTTCGTCGTCGTGAATGACTGCAAGCCTATAGTGCTTCATAGCCAAGACTGCTCGCTAAATTTCACAGTTGATTGGATACTTTCGAATCCTCCTACTGATCCATTTTAACTTCCAAAATTTTAGAATTTAGGATATGTGCTCCGTTATGTATAATTTAGGACGTCGAAACCCCGACAAATGGCAAATGCACCACCTTCATTCACCAGAATTGACCTTTGTTCGATTAATGGATGTGAGTAGTAGACGTATGATTGATATTAGTCAACATCCTTTATGAAGCCGTTTTAGGGATTGTGCTAACTTATTCATAAACGATATTGACCTTATACAGTAAACTAGCAATTAGAGTTGCTGTGTGTACTCATATTTTAGGTCTCGGAACTCCGAAATAAATAGGCATAATAATGATGTCCTCCTCTTACCCGCCGAAACCACCTCGAACCCGTGTACTTGTCGGTAATGCAACAAACCGCGTCTAAACGTGTTATTGCACAAGCCATCTCTAACAAGACTCTGTATAGATGTCGGAAATGTGTATATGATCGTTCAATAAGCACATACTCGGTGAGCGGACTCGTTCTCTTATATTGAAGAAATAGCAATGTTGATGGTTTGGTTGTAGAATTTTGTAGTGATTCGATCACACGAGATTAGAAACTTTCAAGATAACAGCCCAAAAATTGAATGGCCCTTTCACGCCCCAAATGAATCTCGCTACTGTTTTGTCATACAGGGCTCGATTCTTGCCAACGAAACATATGTAGCAGAGGCATTAACAGCTCGAATTGGATTGCATACTACGCATGAGAGCTTTAAAACATCTACGGCCAACTATGAGGATTTCGGTTTCTATGCGTATTCGTTGATAACTTAGCTGCTTGAGATTTAGTTGCCGAGAAACTAAAACCCAATGACTCCAATGTCACGTTGTCTTCTGCCGTCTCCATCGCCTTAATATTTGTTAATGGGCGAGATTTTACCGATACTGTCTCCCAACGTGATGTAGGCTTATCAATTTTTATTTTAAGTTTAATTAAAGGTTGGATATTTAATCTTAATTATTTAATTATCGCGGGGTGATGATGTAATGCGGGCCCTATTTTAAAAACTAATAAGGCTCAAGGAGGGTTCTACCGTTTAATAAACGTGCGAAAATTTTATGGCTTTTAAGCTAAAGAGGTGAAAGAACATCATCACTTATAGAACAAAATCTCTGCGGTCCTAGGTCGTGAACAACCAATTGAGGCAATAATATTCACTCGTCACCAATATTGTACAGTTTGCGAAGAAATGTTGGCTCTGTGTAACGTGGTTGTCTTAAAATTCGGTTGTTGACTATTATTGTTAGCCATCATAGACTATTTAACTAAGGCGAGTTAAATGGATTAATTTATCAACATCTTTACTGGTGTTATGCTCTTTTATTGTCCTTAAAACTTCAAAATTCAAGAGGGTTGTGGGCCACGTGGTTGCTCGATTCTTGTCAGCTGTGCGATAAATCCACTAGCTAAGATATATGCCTTTCACTCGCTCAAAATTGAACTTATTTCTTACTCGTTCTTGTCACTAGGCTGATGTAGCCAAGATATTAGAACATATGATAAAGTTGAATGAATTTAATTGACTTGTATGGGACCTAAGGACTTGCGAGGAATGTTAAGTTGGGTGGGTTTGGTGTGGGTGGGTTGTGTGTGTAGTGGTGTGTAGCCTCGGGAAACACAAAAAATGGCAAAAAACTAGCTTTTTGCGTTTGTGTGGTGGGAGTGTGAAACTTGCGTGTCTTTTGAGTGTGGTGTGACTGTGAGTGTTATTGTGTTGGTGGTGGTGTGGTTTGTGGTGTATATTATCGGCGTTAAGGTTGATATAATATGATGGATCTACTTGTAAAACTTTGTGTGATGGTTGTCTGTTGTAGATTTAGGCTCGAGACAACACCAAAAGTGGGCCCTTCCCAATTGAACTCTGTCCGTAATATGTGTAGCCAAGAATTAGATGCTAATGATTGGAGTTTTAAGATAGATTTGAAGCTTTAAAAATTCAATCTATGTTGTCGAGTTTTGTTTTATGTGGATTATTTTGAAGGCGTCATATAAGAATAAATAAAACCAAAATTATACAAGCTGGCTTCTCTATAATAGTGTTCATTTTTGGTTTTGCTCTGTAATCGCTCCCTCAACAGTTTTAGATCTTGGATCCCTTGTTCGTGTCTTAGACGAGTGTTCTTTTATTTTTTGACTTCTAGAAAGCGTTAAGTGAATAATTTAAGACATTGAAATAGGACCTCTAAAAACTAGAATTAGGTTGCGTTGTAGACATTTCAGGCTCGGAAACCTCAAAAATGGCCTTCACGTCCCATATGACTTGTCGCTGTTAAATGTTGTGGTTAGCTAATGGGATTGTAGAAAGTCTAAGTGAATTAATTTAAGAAATGTCGCGCTTACAAATTGTTTACAAAAGTAGGTTTGTTTGTAGAATTTAGGCTCGAAACCCTCAAAATTGAAAATAAAACTAAAAATGGCCTTTCACCCCAAATTGAACTTGTGTGGTTAAACGTGTGTACCATGAACTGTGATAAACAATTGAATAATTAGACAGTGATGGACCTTCAGAGAATGCGTAGAATGTTCGTTTTTCGTTGTATGCTCATATGGTTAGCCAGTTTGTAGATATTAGCTCGAAGAACCCCCAAAATGCCCTTCACGCCCAATTTGAACTTTCGTGGTTGATCCAACATCTAAAAGGCAGATCTGACATGATTTTGTTTACGCCATGTTGAAAAGACCCACTTGAACGTTTTAATAGTGTGGAATAATAATTGATAAGGACCAACAATTGTTTTATCGGCCCCTTTAAAAATTAGGCAAATATAAGTTGCCCGTTGTATGATTGAATTATCACGGACTAGCCGTACCCTGTAATAATTCAAGTGGGCCTGGAATACAGAGTGCTCGATCTTTATTCGGTCTACATAACTTGCTACTCTAAATAAAATAATTATTGAACACTATTAGATCGAGTATATATGTTCAGTCTCGATCAGACAACGATGATACAAAGCCGAAGAGATCAAAATGTGCGTCACATTTATGGAATCGTCGTATAATATTCGTGATGATCAAATTAAACATGAGGGACCTCGTAAATACTGAGAATAGGATTGACGTGGAATGTGTCAGTCATATTAATTCTTCTTTCTCTATAAATAGAAAGAATTGCGAGAAATATGTTACGGAGAGAGTAAGAAATATTAGTCATTACAGTAATGTGTGGCAAAAGCAAATTAAAAAGGGTAGAAGGCTAGAAGTAGTGAAAAATATTGTCTCTCTTAGTCCAGATCGGGTGTGGGAGAAGACAAGGGACACTTAGAAGCCTGGGTTAYGATGTGTGTTGGGAAATTTTTCCTGGATTGTAAGGAAACAGGGTTAAGTCCAGAACAATTTCMAAAAGGGTTTAATGTAATTATAAYACTCGACCTACTGTCAAAACATGTGGAAAAAATAGCTATAAGTACATGACCTACTCTCTCCCTACTTGGCTATATTTATAGATAATACTAACCTAGAAATCTGTAGAAACCTTTACTAACTCCTACTATATAAATTATTATAAATAGCTAAATTACCATGTCCTACTAATATCCATTCATTACAATTGCATGGTGGGCTGAGGAACCAAATCTCATAGCCTAAGTTGCACTCTAAATGTTATAGCCTCATAGGCTAGGGGGCTAGGCCTGCAATAGTTGAATTAATTTTAGGATTTTTTGTCATTAATTACCCACATTTTTGACTTTTTTAGATAAAACTACCAACATTCCATTTTATTAAAAAAAAAAACTATCCACTTTCCCAAAAACCATTAGAAAAGCCTACGATTAATAACAAATTATAGGATTGAAAATGTAATCAAAAATGTACAAAATTCATTTTCATTACCACATTTTATAATCAATTACTAAACAGGCATCAAAGTTAAATCCTTTGCCTAAAAAGCTTAATTGGATTAAGTAAAATGTTAGTGTCACACTAGATTCAAATTTGAATGTAATAAACAATTACTACATGATAAGTCATAATCATCTTCAATCTAGTATATCTGATAACACCTTGGTAATAGTTGAAACTCTATACAACGATTTTAGATTATTTGAAAACCGTAGTTTCTAATGAGGTTGATATGCTAATTGTATCAATTGAACGTGCTTAATATAATATGATATGAAATTTGATATTATGTATTCATAAACTTAACACAATAATTTGTATTTTTTATCAATTCCAGTACAAATTAAATTTTGGTTCGTACATACTACGCATAAAATGTTGAATCAAATCAATGTATATATATAAACAATGATAAAGGGAGTACGAAGTGTACCAATCTACGTCCAAATTTAGGCGGTTATATTAAGCCAGCCAATATAAACAATGATAAAGGAGTACGAAGTGTACCCCTACGTCCAAATTTAGGCGTATATATAAGCCAGCCACTCATTTATCACAAAAAATACGAGTAGCATTTTTATACACTTCATCAGTGTGCAATAAATAAATATCTCGTGCTATCACCTTCTAAGCTTCGATCTCTATCGGGATCTTCATTCCCGCATACCTATTAAAATGATAAAAAAAAAAGTCGGTGTTAAACACATCTACACACCATAATAAAAAAAGACAAACCGATAACGAAATTTTGATTTGAAAAATAACACAAAACAAACTTATTTTGAAAAAAATGAATTCATCACAATAAAAACCTTAATTGATTGCGGGAAAACCGAATTACAATAATAGATAGATTGACGTACTTACAATAAAAGCAATATTAGAGGATCTGGTTCGAAGTTAGTCAATGGTGGCAATTAGTTACAAATGCGATTATGTATCTACAATTGATGAGATTTTGATAATTATAGGTTTCAAAATTGAATTTTGGTTCTTGGGTTGGGTCTAATGACACCCAACACTAATTTAACCACAAGTGCGTAATTTACGCAAATTCTAAGCTGGACCCTAGGTCCATCTATCTTTAGATGGACCCTCCACTAAATCCCACATCCCACACTACAGCCCCACATCCCTTTCGATCCATCTTTGACTTTTTTACTTTTTTTTGACAAGTTTTGTCTTTTTATTTTCACCTTGTTTTCCAATTTGTTTTTTACACTTATACATGTTTTTTATTTCCATTTTTTTGTTTGAACTATTTTCATCATTTTACACGTTTTTTTACCTTTTTTCATCTCTTAGTATTTGCTACCTTCTCGTTAATCCGACCATTATCTCATTACTAATTTTTTTTTTTCTATAAGTTGAAAATTTCACAATAAATTAATTCAATCACAATTCAATTTTGATTTTGATTTTACTTGCGAGGATGATAAAGTTGATTTACTGATTTTCCCATTGTTGTTCATCATCTTGATGCTCGTGATAAAAAGTTAGTTGAATATTCTATACAAAAGTGTGAGTATGAATATTGAAATAAAATAAATTCTGAATATTGATACAAATGTTGAGATTATATTAATTGTAAACTAAACTACTCCTATTTCGTATAGAATATTAATAGTATTGTTAAAAAATCCTTCACGAAAAAAAATGAATAAATTGAATATTGCTATGAAAAATTGAGATTGGTAAATCATAACATGAATATTTACTATGAACATGAAATAAAAAGTAATACCTTATTGTTTTAAATTACAAACATACACATGAAAAAATATGGAAGGAAAAAATCGAATTGATATGGAATACGAAAATTGCATATTGATAACCTGTGTCATCTATGGCAGCAGGGCCCATATGCCAAAATTTAAGCCTTAAAGCGGTCGGGCCTGAAACAGCCGGTGCACCTGCTGACAAAGCCCCCATAACGAGCTACCCAGGCTTGGTTCGGGCTTTCCGGACTACCTTGTTTGTATCCTAATTTGCTTACAAATTAATGTTTTCTGTGTGCCATCTGCCTAATCACTACACAAGTAAGAGGAAATCAACTCCCCTCCATTTGACTTGCATACTATGATCACAATAATACATACACCTGCACCCAAGAATAATACACCTAAACCATAACATATTAAAACAATAGCGTAATTGAGTAAACGCACGCGCACACACACACAAAAAAAATTCATAGAAAAACAGAAGAGAAAAAATTCACAAAACACAACATATTAAGAAAAAAAATTCACAATATCACATCTATCCAAAAATTGATAATTGTTCAATATAAACAAAAATAGCCATACCCACCTATACTCAGATTTATTCGCATACATCAAGTCACAAATTTCACATACAAATTTTTAAAATCAACAACCTAATTTGAAGTGAAGAAGGAAACAAGATTTCTGCCCAACAAGAAGCATCATGAAAGAATATGTTAATATTTATGTTGAATCTAAGGATTGAATTTGAATTTAAATGAAAAATAAAAAAATGAGACTAGATGTTTGGCAGGGAAGCGATGAGGTGTAAAGTCTGCTGAATCCGAAATGCTAAACGAAGTCGCAAAATGACTTAAAATAAAGTCGCAATTTTGCGTGAATGGACTCATTGCCCCACATTAAAAAAACACACTTTCCTTACTAGAATTATACTTTGTCGAACTTGACTTCACCGACCACCAGCGAACACCAACGAACAACCGCGTATGACCCATTGCAATCGTTATCGTCGGAAATTGGTCGTCAAACATCGACTAGTCTTATTTGGAAAATACTGATGAACACGAGATAAACTTATCGAAGATAATGCCAAAATTTGCATGACCATGGCCATCTCGCCCAAAATAGGCGAGACCAACCATGGTCATCTCGCCTACCCATGGTTGTCTAGCCTATTTGGCGAGAGACCATGTTGTCTCGCCTATTTTGGCGAGATGGACATTATTTTTTTAAAAAGTGTTTTTCTTTTATTTGGCGGTGTGTGTTAAAGGGTATTAGGTTGTTCACATGAAAATGCGATTATTTTAAGTTAAATATGACTTCCTTTAGCAATCCCCGCTGAATAAGTGAATATGATGTAAAATGTTGGCGTAATGTTATGTTTGACCATTATTGACTACTGGTATGATTTCACCTTTTTTTTTCCTTTTTTCCAAATTCAAAATTCGGTTGTGGCCACGACCTGACTGGTGACCAAATTAAAGCCGTTTAAAAAAATTTCATGACTGAACCTTATGACCACAACCTGTTTTCGACCCAAAACCCTATCCAAAGCCTTGTAATTTTGGTCATCGCCATTTTGATCAGGTCTACATATTATAATTACAAATGAATATTTACTAAATAAATGACAATAACTAAATATTAGTGTAATAGATTAAATTTGATGTAAATGATTATTTGATAATAGAATATAATTGTTATTACTGATAACACCTTGGTAATAGTTGAAACTTCTTACCTTGATGAATACAACGATTTATTCTTTGAAACCTGAGTTTCTAATAAGTGATATGCATAATTGAATCAATTGAACGTGCTTGATAATATAATATGATATTGAAATTTATATTATGTATTCATATAACTTAACAAATAATGTATTATTTTTATCAAATTCCAGTACAAATAAATTTGGTTCTACTATACTACGCTAAAATGTTGAATCAATCAAGTATATATATAACAATGATAAAGGGATACAGAGTTTACCAATCTACGTCCAATATTACGGTTATATAATCAAGCAATATAAACAATATAAAAGGAGTACGAAGTGTACCCCTACGTCCAAATTTAGGCGTTTATATAAGTAGCCACCATTTTATCACAAAAAAAATCGAGTAGCATTTTTATACACCTTCATCAGTGTGCAATAAATAAATAATCTCGCTATCACCTTCTAAGCTTCGATCTCTTATCGGATCTTCATTCCCGCATACCTATTAAAATTGATAAAAAAAAAGTCGTGTTAAAACACTATCTACACACCCAATAATAAAAAAAGACAAACCGATAACGAAATTTGATTCTGAAAATAAACACAAAAAAACTTGTTTTGAAAAAAATGAATTTCATCACATAAAACCCTTAATTGATTGCGGAAAACCGAATTACATTAATAGATAGATTGACGTATTTACAATAAAAGCAATATAGAGGATCTGGTTCGAAGTTAGTCAATGGTGGCTAAATTAGTTACAAATGGCATTATGTATCTACAATTGATGAGATTTTGCATTTATAGGTTTCAAATTGAATTTTGTTCTTTGGTTGGTCTAATGACACCCAACACTAATCTTAAACCACAAGTGCGTAATTTAGCGCAAATATCTAAGCTGGACCCTAGTCCATCTATCTTTAATGGACCCTTCCACTAAATCCCACATTCCCACACTACAGCCCACATCCCTTTTCCGATCCATCTTTGACTCTTTTACTTTTTTTTGAAAGTTTTGTCTTTTTATTTTACATTTTTCCAATTTTTTTTTAGCACTTATACATTGTATTTTTATTTTTACATTTTTTTGAAGCTATTTTCATCATTTTACACGTTTTTTACCTTTTTTCATCTTTCTTAGTATTTGCTCCCTTCTCGTTAGATTCGACCATTATCTCATTACTAATTTTTTTTCTATAAGTTGAAATTTCACGATAAATTAATCAATCACAATTCAATTTTGATTTTGATTTTATTGCGAGGAGATGATAAAGTTGATTTTACTGATTTTCCCATTGTGTTCATCATGAATGCTAGTATAAAATGTAGTTGAATATTCTATACAAATGTTGAATTATGAATATTGAAAATAAAAAATCTGAATATTGATACCAAAATGTGTAAGATTTATAATTGTAAAATAAACTACTCCGTATTTCGTATAGAATATTAATTATATTGTTAAAAAATCCTTCACGAAAAAATGAATAAAATTGAATATTCATATGAAAAAATTGAAGACTGTAATCATAACTCAAATATTACTATGAACATTGAAAATAAAAAAGAATATACCTTATTTTAAATACCAAACATACACATAAAAAATATGAAGGAAAAAATCGAATTGAATATGAATACAAAATGTTGCATATTGATAGACCTGTCATCTATGGGCCGCGCAGGCCCATATGCAAAATTTAAGCCCTTAAAGCGTTCGGCCTGACAACAGCCTGCACCTGCTGACCAAAGCCCGCACTAACGAGCTACCCCTTGTTCGGCTTTCCGACCACCTTGTTTGAGTCCAATTTGCTTACAAATTAATGTTTTCTTGTGTGCCATCTGCCTAATCAACTACACAAGTTAAACAGGCAAAATCATATCCCTCTCCCATTTGACTTGCATACTATGATCACATAATAAACATACACTTGCACCCAAAATAATTACACCGTAAACCATAACATATAAACAAATAGCTGTAAATTGAGTAAAAGCGCACCGCACACACACACACACAAAAAAAAAAATTCATAGAAAAACCGAAGAGAAAAATTCACATAACACAACATAGTAAAAGAAAAAAAAAAAAATCACAATATCACATCTTATTCCAAAAATTGATAATTGTTCAATATAAACAAAAAAATAGACATACCCAACCTATACTCAGATTATTCGCATACAGTAAGTCACAAATTCACATACAAATTTTTGAAATTCAACATACCTAATTTGGAGAAGTGAAGAAGGAAACAAGATTTTTCTCCCAACAAGAAGCATCATGAAAGAAATTTAATTTTTAGTTTAGAATCTTAAAGGATTGAATTTGAATTTATAGATGAAAAATAAAGAAAGGAGTGACTAGAGTGCTTTGCAGGAGGCGATTGAGGTGTAAAGTCTCTGAATCTGAAATGCTAAACGAAGTCGCAAATGACTTAAATAAAGTCGCAAGTTTGCGTGAATGGACTCATTGCCCTCACATTAAAAAACACAACTCTTCTCCTTACTAGTAAATTATACTTGCGAACTGACTTCACCACCACCACGACCACAACCACCACGACAACACGAACAACCGCGTATGACCCATTGCAATCGTTAGTCGTCGGAAATTGGTCGTCAAACATCGACTAGTCTTTATTGGAAAAAATGACTGATAACATCGAGATAAACTAGATGACAAGCACTCCATCACGAGAATAATTGTGCTGACTAGTGACCATGGCCATCTCGCCCAAAATAGGCGAGACCAACCATTGTCATCTCGCCTACCCATGGTTGGTCTAGCCTATTGTGGCGAGAGACCATTTGTCTCGCCTATTTTGGCGAGATGACATTATTTTTTTTTAAAAAGGTTTTTCTTTATTTTGGCGGTGTGTGTAAGGTATTAAAGTCTTCACATGAAAATGCGAATTTATTTTAAGTTAAATATGACTCTCTTTAGCAATCCCCCTGCTGAATAAGGAATATGACGTTTGAAAATGTTGGCGTAATGTTTAATTGCTTTTGAGCTATTATTGACTACTGTATGATTTCACTTTTCTTTTCCCTTTTGTCCTTAAATTCAAAAATTCGGTTGGCCACGAGCCACTTGTGACCAAATTAAAGCCGTTTCAAAAATTTTCATGATTGAACCTTATACTCACAAATCTGGCTCTTCGCAACCTAATAACCTATATATCCAAAAGGCTTGTTAATTTCGGCCGGATCGGTCCGATTTATCAGTCATACAAATTAATATTTACTAAATAAAATGACAATAATATAATATTAGTTTCGTGAAGAAAATAAAACAAAAGATAAATCGTTTCTGTTACGAATATGTATATATTCTAAAACATATAGTGAATGTTGAGCTGAATTGATATGAAAAAAACCTTCACAAATATTAATAAAACTATAAACTATTCGCATCATGACAAAATACCATATGAATATGTGGAATATAAAATGAATATTATTGAAAATATATCTTTTAACAAATAGACAACTCAAGTTACAATTCTTGGCTCCAAGTTTATCAACTCCTAAAGCATTAGAAACATCTTTCAAAGTGAAACCAACATTTGGTGATCCTCCGGCTTCTTTTAGAACTACTCGATATCCWTCACTTACTTGAACATTGCTTGATTTTTGATTACCTATAAATTGTATTTGCTCTTCATGAACATTCCTTTGAAACCTCGTCAAATGTGCGATAGTATAGGAGGAATCAACTCATGTCTAAAAACGGTCCAAATACCATTTTTATTATCCTAAATTGAATTAAAGCCTTGCAACCGCACCTAGTACCGTCTCTTTGGTATTTGACATTCTTTTCCTTTTCATCATTCTTGAAACCTGCTTTATATAAATCTCCTCATATTCCAACTGAGATATGCACAAGGCCTTGTTTTTCCCCTCCTAACTCTAAAACCAATTTTATAGGCATAATCATTATACAATTTAAAAGCTTCTTCATCACCATTAACGGTAGCATTCAATAACATAGACTTTTCTGCCTTGCAAAACGAAATATAACCTACGCAAAAAAACAATAGCTAATGTTCAGATACTTAAGACTAGTCTTCAATAAATAGAAACAAATGTTCAAGTGTTAATTTGAATTGAAATTTGACAAAAAGAAGCTGAATATTGCATTTAAAAAGTTGAAGAGTGATGACTGAAATCTGAATATTTACCACTGAGAACTTTTACAAATATATGTATAAGTTGAATATTGCACACGAAACATTGAAGATTGTGAATCATAAATTGAATATTCACTACTGGAAATTTAAATTAAAATTGAATATTGAATACAAGACGTTGAATATTCATACTTGTAAAGTTGAACATTAGCTACTGTAAATTGAAATTAATAATTYCATAAACGATTCATACAAAACTCATAAAAATTAAATAACAACTCTACAATATATACTWTCGTCATAATAACACATGTGCAATAACAAATCTYCAATGACAAATCTTCAAAAACATAATACATAATTATTGAATTATTAACTTGAACATTGAAAACTCAATCTGTTTTTCAGCATCACAATCTTCATTAATTTCAGCACGAAGTTCTTCATTCAATGKTGTATTATCTTCACTTTTTTTTGAATTATGATCATGATTCATCTCTATTTGATTCATCTTTTCAAAATTACAAACAACACAATGTCAAATGAGAGGAAAAATATCACAAAAGTTATGAGAGAAAATTCTTTCTGAAAGTTGGGGGAAAATCAACCCAATGTCAATCTTAGGAGAGAGAAAATAAATTTGGGAATTTATTCGAAGAGATGAAAATGGAAAGAAGTAATGCAAAGTTGGTTTTTAAAAAAAATTGTAAATCATGTGCTATGCTTGTAGGAGATGGGGGACCATGTAGTACTAGGTTGTCCTAGGGTGCACCCAAGACCTATTGGTAATTTATAGCCAAATCATAATAATAGGCCATGTCGGGTTCAAATCGATCTTGATATATAAAATAGAACCCTCTAGCCGGACTCGATTGAGCCTAGGTTTGAGCCTGAACTTGTTGCCCAAATRCGGAATACTAGAGCGGATTCAGCGGACCTTTTCAGGTTTAGCTTAAAAATTAACTATAATGTACTCCATGAAATATGATAGTCAAAAGTCAAAATCAAAACCAAAGTTG
Organism: Bassia scoparia; assembly: GCA_008642245.1. NCBI lineage: Eukaryota > Viridiplantae > Streptophyta > Magnoliopsida > Caryophyllales > Amaranthaceae > Bassia > Bassia scoparia. The sequence goes on from SNQN01000292.1 coordinate 64,334, forward strand.
GAAAAATCATGTTGGACAATTGCCAAACATACTATGAAGATTTTAAATATTTTCTCCATCTCGTAATTCTCATGACTCTTGCTATTATTTGTGAGAGATAAAATATTTAAGTGTTGTGAGAATTGCGAGARGGGTGGAGTATCATAATTAAGAGTCCTACTATGATGATAATTAGTTAGTTACTTAGACAATTGTCAAACATTTTCTTTGACAATTGAAACAATTGATTGCATTGATTTTAATGAAGCTATGAAAGGTTAAATGACTTAATCTAAGATTTTGTAGCCTAGAAATTCAGGTTATAATGTCCTACCCCGAATTTCCTTCTGTTCGTTTGGGAGCTTGAGGAAACCCGATAACGAAATTTTGATTTTGAAAAAATAAACAAACAAAACAAACTTTTTTGAAAAACGAATTCATCACAATAAAACCTAATGATGTGCGGAAAACCGAATTACAATAATAGATAGATTGACGTACTACAATAAAGCAATATTAGAGATCTGGTTCGAAGTTAGTCAATGGTGGCCAATTAGTACAAATGGCATTATGTATCTACAAGATGAGATTAAGATATTTGTTATAGGTTTCAAAGAGTTAATGTGTTCTTGGTGTGGTCGAATGACACCCAACACTAATTTAAACCACAAGTGCGTAATTTAGCGCAAATCTAAGCTGGACCCTCGACGTCCATCTATCTTTAGATGGACCCTCCACTAAATCCCACATCCCACACTACAGCCCACATCCCTTTCGATCCTATCTTTGACTTTTTACTTTTTTTGACAAGTTTTTTGTCTTTTATTTCACTGTTTCCAATTTGTTTTTTAGCACTTATACATGTATTTTATTTTACACTTTTTTTGTTGGAAGCACACATTTTACAGTTCTTTTATCACCGTTTTTTCTCTCTCTTATATTCTAGCTACCTCTTCCGTTAACCGACCATCTACTCTTCCTAATTGAACTTTTTTTCCTACTAATTTTGAAAGATAAATTCACAATAATAATTAATCAATCACAATTCAATTTGATTGATTGATTTACTTGCGAGGATGATAAAGTTGATTTACTGATTTTCCCATTGTGTGTTCATCATGATGCTGGTGATAAAATGTAGTTGAATATTCATACAAAAGTTGTGAAGTATGAATATTGAAATAAAAATCTGAATATTGAGTACAAAAGTTGAAGATTTATAATTGTAAACTAAACTACTCCGTATTTCGTATAGAATATTAATTAGTATTGTTAAAAAATCCTTCACGAAAAAATGAATAAATTGAATATTGCAAGAAAAATGAAGATTGTAATCATAACATGAAATTTACTATGAACATTGAAATAAAAAAGTATACCTTATTGTTTAAATTACCAAACATACACATGAAAAAATATGGAAGGAAAAATCGAATTGAATATGAAACAAAATGTTGCATATTGATAACCTGTCAATCTATGGGCCGCACAGGGCCCATAGCAAAAATTTAAGCCCTAAAGGCTGGTCGGCCTGACAACAGCCTGCACCTGCTGCACCAAAGCCCGCACTAACGAGCTACCCAGGCTTGTTCGGGCTTTCCGGACCTACCTTGTTTGAGTCCTAATTTGCTTACAAATTAATGTTTCTGTGTCATCTGCCTAATCAACTACACAAGTAAACAGGCAAAATCATATCCCCTCCATTGACTTGCATACATGATCACATAAAACATACAACACTTGCACCCAAGAATAATACACCGTAAACCATAACATATTAAAACAATAGCTGTAAATTGAGTAAAACGCACGCGCACACCACACAAACAAAAAAAAAATTCATAGAAAAACAGAAGAGAAAAAATCACCATAACACAACATAGTGAAAAAAAAAAATTCACAATATCACATCTATTCCAAAAATTGATAATTGTCATATATAACAAAATATCCAATACCCACACCTATACTCAGATTATTCGCATACAGTCAGTCACAAATCTACATACAAATTTTTAATCAACATACTAATTTGGAGAAGTGAAGAATGGAAACAAGATTTCTGCCCAACAAGAAGCATCAATGAAAGAAATAGTTAAATTTTGTTAGAATCTTAAAGATTGAATTTGAATTTATAATGAAAATAAAAGAAAGAGTGACTAGAGTGTTTGGCAGGGAGGCGATGAGGTGTAAAGTCTGCTGAATCTGAAATGCTAAACGAAGTCGCCAAAATGACTTAAAATAAAGTCGCAATTTGCGTGAATGGACTCATTGCCCTCACATTAAAAAACACTTTCCCTTACTAGAATTATATCTTTCGAACTGACTTCACCGACCACCACGAACCACCACGAACAACCGCGTATGACCCTTGCAATCGTATAGCTCGGAAATTTGGTCGCAAACATCGGACAGTCTTATTGGGAAAAATGACTGATGGAACACGAGATAATTATCGATAAGCCAAAATTTGCTCATGACCATGGCCATCTCGCCCAAAAATAGGCGAGACAACCCATGGTCATCTCGCCTACCCATGGTTGGTCTAGCCTATTGGCGAGAATACCATGTTGGTTTTTCCCGCCTAAAAATTTTGGGGGGCGGGAGAAGAACCTGGAAAGAAACATTATGATTTTTAAAAAAGTGTTTTTTCTTATTATTTTTGGCGGTGGGGTGTAAGGAGTATTAAGGTTGCTTCACAGCGAATAAGTCAACCTGCGACCCTAGTAAACAGAAGGTGCTACATTGTCTGAAGTGGGAACAAAATCAGAACTTCCTTGGGTAAGATCCCATCATATGCATCGCGGAATAAGGTTGAATATGATGTGAAAAATGTCTTGTGCTGACGGAAGAATCACGATCTCCTTAAATGTTGGAACAGAATTATTGCACTTTACGGGTAAACTAGATGCTATCTTCTCTTGCGAGGCGCGACAACTTTCAAGGAATCAGTCGGGTGAGGCAAATCCGGTTTGGACGAGCCCATCGCCAGCCTCCATCGAGCTTTAATTAATGAGGTTGGGTACACTATGTCCTGAGAGAGCAAACTAAAAGAGATACACATGTTTAAAAAAGCAAATTTCATTGACTGCTACCTCTACAATAAGACTCACAAACCAACAAGCAAAGGAACAGGGAAAAGGAAAAAAACCAAAAAGAAAATCAAAAACCACACACTAAAACAAAAGAACTACAGATGGTACGAAGCAAGAATCAAGAAGAAAGAAGAGATACTTCAACTCTGAACCACGACTTTGCACGCTGATGCAATATCTCTGGGATCCTCGAAAGACCTGTTTTTCTCGGACTCACACAATATACCCTAACTAAAAGACCATATCAGTCTAACAGAACGTTGAGTGAAGTCTGGATCGAAACTTCCAATTTGATCACGGCTCAGCCATATTGATAAATTACAAATAATTGAATGAGGCCTAATATAATGAGGAATAATATCATATACAAGATGTTGAATATTTAAGGGGCCTAATATGAGTAGTGAAAGTGGATGAAATAATATCGAGTATATTTTCCCTGCAATATAGAATCACTAGCAAATTGTATTCTTAACCTCTGGAATAACCGGAAAGTGGTAATTGAGAGAGAGAAGCGACGAACTCTAAAAGTATGTAAAAAGTGAATACATGTATCGAATATTGGATACTTCCTTTCAACCTAATGAGAGGAGAGAGATAACAGCCTCCTATAACGTTGATAATATCGAGTGAAATGTTAGACTAATTAGAACTCATATTGCAAAAACAGCGGAGTATCAGTATAGGATGTGTAGATCAACGTGCAGAGTGCTGAAAGTTAACTGCCGCAAAGATGAATAGCCCAACGATTTTGCACTACTCCAACGTTATATGACAATTCGAGATATTTACTGGTAGCACGAGCGAGCAATGGAAGTGTATTAGTGAGTATCAATCCAGCAATTAAATGAGTGATAGGTCACTATACTACTTGACACATAACAAATGAAACAAATCAGAGATAGATAAGACAAATGATAGAAGGGAGTACGGAGAGGTAATGAATCCACTCTAGTCGTCCCAAATCAGGCGGGGGTAAAAAAAACCAGTCCAGTCCAGATACAACAAGGAAAGAGAAGTATACGAAGATAGTACCCACAGCTACGCCCACAATAATGGGTAGCGTGATGTATATAAGCTAGCCGAGCTACGACTAGTTAGTTAATGCGATCAAAACACAAATGCACCCGTAGAACTAGCATTTATAGATCACTATCATGCCCAGACAGTGCAATAACAACATACCCCATGAGCTAATAAACCAACAGAGCCTACCAGTGCTTACAGCAGTGTTCTAAGGGCTCTGAGAAGTGTGCTGCAAAAAACGGGATCTTCATTCCCGAATCAGACAATCAAAACCTATTAACAGATTGAATCAAAAAAAAAAGCTCGGGAGCTTAAACACATCTACACACCACGAAAGAAATACATAAAAAGAAAACCGAACGAAATTTGATTCTGAAGAAATATACAGCACAAAAAACAACTGTTTGAAAAAATGAAAGACCACCAAAACAACCCATATGATGAGGGAAGAAACCGAAATTACAATAAAGATCAGATTTGACCGCTGAGGCAAGACAACTGTATGCGTAGTGAGAAACACGAGACCAAAGCCGGAAATACGCTGGTTCGAACGGACCTAGTACAAACTGGTAAAGGCAGATAGTTAACAAATGCATTATGTTCTACAATGAAGATGATAAGTTAGGTTTGCCTCTCATTTATAGGATGCTAGGTTCAAAGTTCGAAATGTTTTGGTCTTGGTCAACTTGGGGCTCACATGACACCCCAAAGAATGCAACACCACAAGGCCGGTAACTTACGGGGCTGCTAGACACTGCCTAAGCTAGCTGGACGCCTAGGTCCATCTATGCTTTAGAACGGACCCCCACTAATATCCCACAATGCCCACACACTAAGACGACACACACAAATTACCCTTTCCGACAATGCTTTACTGCTTTACTGGTTTTATTTTTGACAGTTTGTGTGCCCTTAAATCTATTACATTGTGGCTTATACAAACAATATGTTCATTTTATAGGCACTTTATAACATGGTAATATATATGTATTTTTAACATTTTTGTTTATGGGGAAGACTCATTATTCCATCATTTCAACAACGTGCCGTTACCAACAAATCTCGCTTATAATCTTAGATCTTAGTAAAATATTCGCTAACCCCTCAGTAAATACCGAGTCGGATAAATCCATTTAGCGCAAACCTAACAATATTAATTTTTCGATAATAGCACCTATAGGGTAAAATCACGATAAATTTCAATATCTCAATACAATGTCGAATATTGATTGATTACTTAAACTGTGATGCGCAGATATATAGAGTCATTGAATCATTTACTGATGTTCCCAGGTTGGTGCATCATGAACCTAGGTGATAAAATGTAGTGAGAATCTTACAAATGTTGAAGTATGAAGAGTGAAATAAAAATACTGAATATGAGGAGCAGAAAGGGGAGAGGATTAATAATTGTAACGAAACTACCCGGATGTTCGTATAGAAAAAATTAGGTGATGGTTAAACCGAAATCCTAAGGACGGAAAAAATAGAATAAAGTCGCAACTATGATTGAAAAAGAAAGACTGTAAGCATAACATGAAATGTTAACTAATGAAGCATGGTGAAATATAAAAAGTAATAACCGGAGTGTGTTTAAATTACAAACAGACAGGCATAGAAAAAGATAATGGAAGGAGAAAAGGCTCGAAATTGAATATGGATACAAATAAGAAGGCGGACACAGCTATGGAATAGACCATCAAATCGATCCCATTAACAGATGCGGTAATATGCAATACACCGCACCGCTATGCCCATAGGGCAAGTTGATACAAGCACCTTAGAAAACGTCGGTTCGGTGCGCCTATGGATACAACAGCCTGCACCTGCAGCTGACCAAGCCCCGACTAACGAGCTACCCCGGGTGGTCTGCGCATTCCGGACGCTAACCTCTTGGTGTCGAATCCTAATTGTGCACTTACAAAAAAGAAATGTATCTTGTGGCGCATCTGCCTAATCAAACATCACAAGTAAACAGGCCCGCAAAATCATAATCCCTCCAGAATCACATTTGACTTGCAATCTATGAGCACATAATAAATACACATCACACTGCACCCAAGAAAATAAAGACATACCCTAAAAACCATAACATATAAACAATAGCGGTACCAACCTAGATAAAGAGCCGACACCCTCGCAGCGACCTCACACACCACAAAAAAAATTCAAGAAAAACCGAAGAGAAAACACCACAACTAACACAACATAGTAAAGAAAAAAAATCAACGAATACCACATCTATTCAATAAAAATTGATAATGGTTCTATACCATCAAAATAGAACAAAACCCCCCAAACACCTATACTCACAGATTATTCGCATACAGTGAAGCTCACAACTCTCACATACAAGATTTTTGAAATCAACAATTACCACAACGTGACAGAACGATGGAAATGATTGCGAAGAGCAGATGAGTTCCCAATTCTGTTCGTACTTTTCTAAGAGGAGCATATGAAAGAATATTTGTATTTAAATAATATATTTAACGTAGTAATTTCATCTAAAAGGATTGAATTTGAATTGAGGTGATATCTCGATCCAGATAAATAAAGAATAACGAGACTGCAAAGTATTTTTCGGCAGAGGCGCAGGTGTTCACGAGTATTAGTCGCTTTAGAATAATAGTAAATCCTAAAACAGATGTCGCAAACTGACTTAAAGATAGAGTCTTCTCATATATCTGACGGTGAATGTGATCCATTCTAGCAGATACTCCACTCACAAAGTTAATAAAACAACGTACACACTTTCCTTACAGCAACTTAGAAGTGAGTCATGTGACATCCAGTCACCGAACTAACTTAAGACTCTCTTCACGAATAGAGATTCAAATCACAACAACTGACAACCAGCACAACCCATTAGTACACACACGGAGAGCACGACAGTAGATGCGCATATAGCAATCGTCCAGATATGAGTGATACACGTTCGGAAAAAATCTGGCCGTGCAAAAATCATTACCGAGAAAAACTACAGAACATGACTTCGATCGATTGGAGAAGACATGCAAGGAGAAGGCACATACAGACATACTAAGGGAGCTAATAAACTCGACGATTCGAACACACTAACAGAGAATCGAGCAGTGTCAAAGTACAATACTTCGACCTCGAGTTGCTAGTAGCAAGGTCTGGTACAGAACCATATTAAAAGGTTAGCGACATGGAGAAAATATAACGCGACAACAGACGAATCGACAATGGTATGCATCCTGCCCTAACCATAACTACGGCAGTGGTTCAGCACACATAGATCGTGAGGGGCCTATTTGCGGCACAGGACAGAGAATGACCCGCAGATCGACACGGTCGGCCAGCACCTATTTAGGGCGCGGGGCAGATGCGTATCACGCGACACCCCTATAGCATACTGTTAATATAAGTCTAACAAGAGGCGTTAACTTGGACTTGGTTGGACGAGTGTGACGAAGCAAGCACTCCTAAGAGCCGAGTATATATAGCCACCTTATCCACACACGCACACGGTTGCTCGGCCTGACAGAAAATATTCATATGTCATATGAGCGTCAAGAATATGATCGTCCTTAGAATCCTTCCCGCCCACAACTCGCGAGATATAAAACGCGTAAGTCACTACCGCACGGCAGATCCGTGCGAGAGCAACTATAAGCCAGAAATGCTGTGACTATTATTGATCTTCAACTTCAGAGCTATGACAGACGATTCACTCTTCTTGCACATTACCATAAATTCAAATATGCGGTCGTGCCACGTTAGGTGACTAACGCCCACGAGACCGACTGTGTCATCAACCTACAAAACAGCGATCGCTCCGGATTAATAACAACGTCATAGCGATTGAACCTTATGACCACTAACCTGCCTTCGGGCTCCAATACACCTAAAAAAAACACTCTAAAAACATAAAAGCAGCCTTGGTAATTTTTAACCCTCGAGGGACCGGATCGAGGCTACGATTCTTTGATCAGCTTTCGTATACTTACACAAGCGATAACACATTGAAAAGGTGATTTTTACTACAAGAATAAGGACAAAAGAGACATTGAAAGAGTTTCGTGTGAGAAAACAAATACATCAAAGATAAAATGTTGCGCCGACGAACGGAAATGTGTGAACTATTCACACACAAACATATATTGACACATGTTGAGACTCTTCGGAATATTGGATACACACAAACCTCCACAAATATTCTTAAAATAGAATTAATATATATGCATAACTGATAATATGAGAATATGTGGAAGGATGAAATAATGAATATGTAATTTAGCAAAATATAAGAGCTTATACAACATAGAGCAACTTAAGGAGTTTTTGACACATCAGGGGCTTCCAAGTTATTCAACATCATTCTAAAAGCAATTAGTAAATACGATCTCAGAAGATGGAAGAGACCAAAATGAGCTTTGAACACTCGCCGGCTTTCTTCTTAGAACTACTCTCGACTAATAACATTGCATTCTAGCTCATGACTCATGAAAACATTATCGCTATGATTGTGTGGATTACTTCTATAAATGTATTTGCTATTCTTCCATGAACATCCTTTGAGAAACCTTATCAATGTGCGATAGTATAGGGATGGAGTCAAACATGTCTAAAAACAATCCATACCATTTTAGTATCCTAAATTGAAGAAAAGCCTTGCACAACCGGCTACTAGTACCCACAACACCGTCCTTGGTATTGAGAACGTTCTTGATTCCATCTTTCATTTCTCGAACACACCTTGCTTATATTAGATTTTACATTCCTCATACTTCACCAACTGAGATAGTGCACAAGGTGCCCTGGGTTTTGCCCTCTCCTAAGACCTTCTCAAAAACCCAATTTTATTAGGCATAATCCAAGTATAAGACTTCAGAGTTAAAGAGCTTCTTCATCACCTATATTAACGGTATAGTCAATACCATAGAACTTTCTGGTCCTTGCAAATTAACGAAATATCTATTACCATACGCAAAAAAACAATAGCTAATTGTTCAGATACTTAGACTAGTCCTTATCAATTAGAAATAGAAACGAGAATGTGCAAGGTGTTAATCTTGAATTGAAATTTATATGAACAAAAAAGAGAATCTGAATATAGTGGCATCTCAAGAAATGTTGTAAGAGTGAGTGACTGAATTCGGAATATTACCACTTGAGAACTATTTAAAATATAGAGTATAATGCTACGGAAATAGTGCTATACTTAGTCTTCACGAGAACATTGGTAAGATTTGTATGATATAATGAAACGGAGATAGTCGAATACTGAAATTACATTAAAGTTAAGAAAACATTGAAATAATGAAAGACAAGGAACGTGGAATATTTTCAATGACTAGTAAAGTTGATACATAGCTACTGTATCAGATTGAAATTAATAATTGGCATAAACGATTCATACAAAACCATAAAAATTAATAACAACCTCTACGATAGTATAACTTTCTGTACATAATAAACACATTGCACTCATAACAAATCTACAAGTGAACATATCAATTTCAAAAAATGGGGAGTAATACATTAATATGAATGATTAACTAAACATGAAATAACTCCAAATCTGTTTGTCAAAGCATCAACACGACTAAGCACTAATAATCAGGTCATCGTGATATGTTCCTTTCATCCTTCAACCATCTCTTAGCGTGACTATACTCTTCACATGTCAATTTTGGAATTATTAATCGAGCTAATGATCACTGCGTCGTATCTGTTGTTAAATCATCAAACCTTCAAAAAAACCATATTTTTTAAATAAATTACAATAAAATCACATAGGTCCACAGAAGGAGAGAAAATAAATATGAGAGAATAAAGAGTTAGTAGAGTTAGTATAGACCAATTTGATAGTTCTCTGAATTAGCTATGGTGGGATAAATCAACCCACAATGCACTCTTAGGTAATGAGATAGTGCAGGATAAGGATAAATTTGGGGAATTTTAGTTATCGAAAGTATGGAAAAATTGGAAAGAGGACGTACGTTAGCAAAGTGGTATTATTTAAAAAAAAATTGGAAATCATGTGCTAAAGCTATGCCGTGTAAGAGGAAGATGGGCCCGGACGCGAACAAATGTAAGTACGTAAGGTCTGTCCTAACTGTGTAAGTGCATCTCAAAGACCTAAATTGGATACTATGGTCTTATCAGCCAAATCATAATAGATTTTACAGGCATCGTTAACATGATTAAACTAGTGCAGTACAAAAATCGAGGCTTTCGATAAGCAATAAAAAACACATTCCCTCGTAGCGGATCCTCTAGGATTAGAATGCCTTAGGGTTTGTACTCGCGCTTTGTGAGCCTATAGTCTGCCTATAGTACCACGACACGGATGCATCAATTAGGCGCGGAGTATCTAGAGTACGCTTCTACAGGGAGTTCAGGCCCCCCGTGGAAAAAAAACGTACAGGGATACTCCACTGCTGCTATGTCAATCAGGAGTTTACGCATTTAAAAAAGTAACGGCTATCAATGTACTGCTCCAGTAAAATTGATAGTGACAAAAGTCAATTAAGTCAAAACCAAAGGGAGAAAAAGTAATCAATGTGGACAATGCCGCCAAACAAATATGTGAGAGAAGATAAATCACCTTGCTCAATCGCGTTAATTGCTCGAGAGAGGCACCCTGGCATTGATCTGTAGACATGGGGCGAGAGAAAGCGAATTGGGTTATCAGATCCTGATTTCGTACCAGTCCCGCCAACGCCACAACGACCTGGGCTTGATCGACATGGGTCCTTGTTCGGCACCATAGATGTTGGGCGTTCCGTCTGAATAACCTTTCTATAGCGAAGTGGGGGCCCGTGATTCCTCCTTGGACGTTGACTGAGCCGGAACATACCATAAGCGGCCAAACGCACATCACGTGCGGGGATCCGGCTGTTCACAGCGCGCGCCGCACTAAGCACCCGTCGATTGTAGTGCAGCCAAGTCGCGGAGCGAACCGGCCGCGCCTATCACGACATACGCTGAGGGCGCGGCCCACGTGCTACAATCTTGCGACTTCACTGGGCAAAGAGATACCGATATTTAAGTGTATGACAGTGCGAGAGGGTGGAGTAGACTAGAAGTATAGAAGACGCCTACGATGAGAAAACACACTGAGAACTAGTAGTCACAATGTGCAAACATTTAATCTAGGACATCCATGCATATGCATACCAATGGATGCATTGATTATATGTAAGCTAGTGAAAATGTATAATGAGTTAATTGACGATATTGTAGCCTAGAAATCAGGTGATAAATGTCCTAACCCGCTTTGCATGTGTATCTCTCACGGCGATAAGGTACAATTTACCGTGCACCTGGTCGTGAATCCCTTTGTTCGTATGATTGGGAGCTTGAGGGAATTGAACATTGGAATAATGGTTTTAGTAAGTCTTTATTTACAATATTAAATGATTATCATGAGCGTTGTGAGTGTTGAGAGGCATTTCCTCCAAAGTAGTCACTTGAGGATCTCTGCAATATTGAGAGCAAAGAAAAAAGTACATAGCCAACCCAAATAAAGTAGGAAAAACGAG
>SNQN01000292.1:92592-112986 GCA_008642245.1 Bassia scoparia
CTTGATTGTTTATTATCGTAGTAAATATTATATACATACTTATGTATCGAAATATCGAGAATCTAGAGTGAGAAGTATGATGCAAACACATATTGAATTATTGAATATCACACATCAATTCACATAAGTTTATTAGGAATTTAGCAAATTAAAGAGTTGCACCAAATTGAAAAAAGAGATATAAAAGTGCATTGGAAAAAGAGATATATAAGCCATTTCAACACTTGACGAGTCACTAAATAGAGATAAGTGGGTAGACTAGGCAATTAACATGATTTGGCCTTGAAGCACAAGCTATTGGTTGGCTTTATTTGAATTATACTCCATGGACTTCAAAGTGAGTGTGATTGCAAATTTGCAATTGTTACAACTTACAAGCATACAATATACAGACACCATATGTTTGAATGAGTTACATTTACAAACATCATATGTTGAATATGAGTTGTATCTTACAATCGATTTATATCAAAAAATGAACGTAAAAAAGCATAAATTGAGATTCAATTAATTAAAGGATAAATCACTAACTTAAGAAGTTAGTTAAATTTAAAAAATTATTGTAACTAATATTCCTCTCGTTTCGAATAGTTTGCAATACAAAGAATTTTTTTCTCTCAATATTAATCATTTATTTGTAATTTAAAAAACGGAGGAGTACTTAGGCCATATTCTCATCATTTATTTGATAAGTTTTAGAAAAATAAGTTCAGTCCTGAAATTACATTCAGTTCAGTACAATAAGGAATAAGTTTCGTTCAGTAAAAGTATAGTTCAGTTAGTATCTAACTAAGTTAATCAATACCAATAAGTTCACTTAGATTAAAATAATTCAATTTAATAAAAATAGTTCATTTCAACAAATTCAGTTAATGAAAAAATGACCTTACACTCGTAATATTTCAATTCTGAATGCTAAACGACGTCAAACGACTTAAAGAAGTCGCAATTTCGTGTGAACTTCGAACTTGCCTTATTAGTGAAATCGCTCGCCTGAGAATATGCTGCTCAAACTGTACCATGTCCTCTCGCCTAAACAGGCGGCCAACCATGGTGGGTTCGCCTGGTTTGGGCGAGCATATTGTTTTAGCGAGCATACTGGTTAGGCGAGAGGACCATGTGTTTCTGCTAAGCCAGGGCGGCTAAACCATGGTGGCTCGCTGGTTTGGGTGAGCAATAAGCTTTGAGTTCGGGAAAATTCGTTGATTTGTTGTTGATAAGGGTATTAATGAAATTCACACAAAATGTGATTTTTTCTTAAGTGTTTGCAATTCGTTTAGCATTTTCCTCTTTAATTTTGTATTTTTTTATGGGATCTCCAATTTTGTATTTACGTGAAAATTGAATAAGACTTCTAAGAATATTGGTGGAGTTTACGTCCCACTGGAAGGAACAATTTGATATGCAAAGACAGTCAGCTCCATTAAAAAATCATTATACTATTCCACAAAATATCAAAACTCCAATTAAAATAGTCGTTGAAACATCTTTAGTTATGACACGAATATTTCAAACACGCGCAATTCGAAGACAACAGCTGTATTACATTACGGTGTACCAAACTTCACTCTTCCTAGGTTCAAGGAATTCCCCAAAACACAATCTCAAAACATGGAAAATTAGCACAATTAATTAATCAACGTTCCTAAATAATCATAATAATTTTCATCATCATCAAATAAACTTTGCTAAACAATTCCACTAATCCCGAACCGAGATTCATTTCATTTCATTTCATTTTTTTAAACGAATTTAAGGTCCGACTAATCCGGATACAACGATCAGAAATCCTTGAGGAGTTTACGGACTTGTTCAAGGGTCACAAATAGGACGACTGTGAAAGGACCTTGCCTAGAGATAGTAGGAATAAACCCCTTGTAAAGAGCCATGGGACCCTCCGATCTAACAGTCTTCAACGCACAATCGAGCGCACCACTATACGGCGCCGTTTCGCCATTCCCAACCTTCATATTCATAACCCTCGTTTTGATGACGTCAACAGGGTTGGAAACAACAGCCGCAACGAACCCGGCCGCAAAGCTGGCAGTCACGTGGGTCCCAAGCCCGTCCTTCATCACCCCACGCTCGAGTATGGACTCCTTGATCTGGTCGTACGAGGCGAGCTGCGAGGCGGTCACCAGCATGGCGCGGTTCACCGTCAGGCTAGAGCCGCGCCACAGCGACGTGACCCCCTCGTCCTTCACCATCCTCTGGATGGCCTCAACGACGCTCTTGTAGTTGCGTCGTTGGGCCGCAGGGAGTCTCCCGTCGGCCTGCATGCGGACCATCGCCACGTCGGCGGGGTTCCCGACGGCGGCTCCGATTCCTCCGGCGACCAACCCGGCCCCGATCTTTCTCTCGAGGGGGAGGTTTCCGGTGGCCGGGTCGGACCATTTCGTCTTGAGGATGTCGTAGAGGCCCATTCTGGTGGTGGAGTAGAGAGTCTGCCTTAGCACGGTGGCGGACACGCCGGAGAATAGGGCGGCGACGCCCTCTTGTTGGAGGATCTTAACTCCGACGCCAACCGGCCCCACTCGGGGTGGTGGGGGCGGGTGGGGGACGGTGATGGTGTGGGTCCCGGAAGGGTGGAAGGCTAACGCAGGGCGGATGTTAGCGGTGGCAGTGGAGGCCACCGTACAAGGTTCGCCCTGGAGTTGCATTCGGACCTTGATTAGGTCAAGCGGGTGGGTGGAGCAACCCGCGATGATGGAAGCGATTCCGCCCTCGACGAATCCCTTAACACCCATCTCGGTTTTGCACGTATGTATGAACTAGATTTGCAAATTTGTAATGAATGAATGAAAGAATAAGCTAAGAGGGGTGAGATTAGAAARTAGGGAATGATAGGGTGAGATTAGAGAGACCAATTGGAGGAGGAGAGCATCTCACTGGAGACCAGGAGATGGGAATGGAGGCCGAAAGCTATGGAAGAGTAGTGAGGAACGTGAGACCTGTGAGACATATGATACTGGGGTTTTTATGGGAAACAACGAWACCAACAAGTGTAGTTTGAATTCTTCAATTCAATGGAAGAAGTGAAGAATGAGTTTTTTAGGGGAGGACGAAAAGGCCCAATTTATAGGTCATTTAAATCAAATTAAGAAAAGGGAAAATAAAAAGGAAGCAAGGTGGGAAAATGGAAACCAAAAGAAAAACAAAAAAGGTTGGCTTCAACGCGATGAAACGGGTGCGTGATTTAGTGGGCCCAACTCACAAATATATTACGGAGTAGTATTCCGACTTCTTGCCTCCATTATACGCGGACTCAATGGAATATTACTCTATTTTTTTATTTTTCCGAGTTTACCCTCCTTAATCTAGACGTTCTAGTGGGTAGAAAATTAGAACGAGACCTTAGTCAAAATTTAAAAATGGAATGAATATATATCTATTTATATTCTATATAATCCTATTAAAGTAATTCTCACTGGGTGAATTTTTCCTCCCAAAATTCAATCAATTTCCCTCTCAAGGTTTTTCATCGATTTTTTTAAAATAAAGTTTTTAGTGTTTTCTTATTTATTTTAATTATTTCTCATAAATAAAATTAATGCTAATCCATCTTTTCAAGCTCCAATTTCCCATGAACTTTTAAAATTTTGTATATGCATTTTTCATAACACATTTTTTTCATTGTTTTATTATTTATTTGATTTGCCATGAAATATCAAATCAGAGGAGCACCGGGAGGGAGGGTGTTAGAACAACCTTTAAAACGCTTTAGCACAATTTAAGATATTTGGAGCTTGAAAAATGACAACTTCTTCTGGCTTTTGTATGAGTGTACACTGCTGCATTTTCAATTACCCCGGTGATTAATAAAATCAAGATACATGCAATGCAGAAGCGCTGCACACACCAACCACACACCAGGTGAAAAAAAAAAGGCTCTGACCAAAAAGGGGTATAAACTAAAAACCTGACAAAATAGTACTTGTATTGCCCTTCAACGTTTCAGAAGCTGTAAATCTCTAAGGCTGTTCCAGAGTCCTGAACAGTCCCCATCTATCTCTACATAAGATCCATCATCCTTCAACTACAGATTATTGGCACTTCGAGCATATATCTGAGAGATTAAAAAATTATCAGCACAGCAAACTATCTAATGTATTGAATAAATGTCCAAAAGAAGTCATAGTTCATCGTCTAATATAAAGTCAAACTATTAGAATGTAGAAAGCCCCCAAATCTATCCCACAAAAGTACTTCCTCCCTCTTCAGAACCTACAAATCCAGCAACTCCCACAATATGACTGCATAGCAAGTATCAATCAGCGTACCTGTCAGCTTAGCAAAAAAAATTTAAGCCTACTATATTTTAGTAACCAATACCGAAGGGGGAAAATGGTAAATTCTAAAAGGACAATAATTTTCTGACCTCTAAAAATCATGTGGGCATCTTCTTCCTCCATAACCAAGATAGACTGATGTTGGAGAGGAGCCGCATCGGGAGATAGTGGAGTGTAACACTTCCTTTCCTCAGCATAAGTGTCATCACATACACCTCACAAATAAAGCACCATCCCTTCCTTCAAACCAGGAGAGCATACAATGAAAAGCCATAAAGACAAAAAATTCAGAGAAAATATACAAGAAACAAAGCCACAAGGCATTTCTGAGTAGAACTTGCATTTTTGAATGAAGCCTTGTTGAACAGGCTATGTCGTCAAGGCCTAGTGAGCTAAGCATTGGAGCACAGCATTCATAGCAACTACAAAACATGAAACCACAGATCGAATAAGCATAGGCAAACATTAACGATTTACAAACTCAAAACAAAATCAGTTCCATTTCATGGGACTCTTTAAAGAGCTAGCAACATGTGTCCAATGGATAAAGCCTATAAATATAATGATCCAATTTATGGATAAGTAATGTCGATATAATATTACTTTGAGCCAGAGATAATCTCAATCAAAAACCAGACCGAATCATAGTTTAAGGACTTAAATAACGAGCATTAAACACAACATCATACTACTACTACTGTGGCCACATTTACATGGTAAGGAATCAAGATGTCATCAGCCTAGACAAGCGATTAGGACTCTGAATCGATTAATAAGCAATGAATTATGATGGACCAATTATTAGATAATACCTAGTTCCACGCAGTTTGTAAGAGCAAAAGGTTTCAACTCAAACATCATTTAGAATACAATCTCAAAAATGCATATAGCAAGCACCTGTAATTAAAGTAGACCAAAGTAAAAAACAAGATTTTGTGACAGAAAGTAAATTGAGAACTGAAAAGTGACCTGAAAATACCTTGCAATACGTTTAGTGACATTTAACCAAGCACTATAAAGTGGCTTTCTTCTGAAATAGAGGATTTTAAAATGTGTCGCAACTTTCTGGACGTGATGATTAAAGCCATATGTGGCAACTCGCTTGAACAATATTACTCTGAAGACACAAACTATTGTCGAATGTTTATTGAACAAGATTTCCTTTTCGATGCTTGATTGTTTTCCACCCCATCTGGCCTAGAAGAAGGATATTACCAGAGCCCTGTCAAAGAAATTATCTTTCTAAACTTGTGAATGTTTGAATGGAAGACCTGGATATTCACTCTACATTTTGCCTGATTTCTCTCTCATTAACTTTTTCACAGAAGTATTAATATACATTGAGATTATTCTATCTTCACTGGCTCATATGAGGCGTCTCGTTATCAAAGATAACTCTTCCAGCCTCATATCCGAAGAAGAAATTGTCACCGTAGATACGGGGTAAAGATGAACCCGAACCCAAAATCATTATGAACTTACTTGTCATGTTTCTTTCGTCAATCATCGGCATATCTTCAGCAGAACGAGCCATCATTTGTCTCAGATTGCTCCACGGCTTCTCCATCTCATTCAACTATTCCTCTCAAATGCATTTGGGCCCTGAGATGGGCATTCATACTTGACTTGTCTCCAATGAATAATTGGCACTACTAGAACTACAATGAAGCAGTAAAAAAAAAAAAGAATGATCAACACAAACCAAAAATAGCCAATTACAAAGCTGAAACCAGCTGATACAAAATTCAAAAGACTGATAGCAAGTTACAAAAAATGAATTCATGACACCTAAGCAGTAGCTGACCAACACCAGTCCAAATCAATTCAACCATAGCTAATACTAGTGATGACCAGCAAAGAAAACCAAACAAGAATCATTAACATGTCGCGTTTTACACCAAAACACAGCATTCCTAGAACCTAAGTGGTTTGAAGATAAAAGTGCAAGACGAAAAGAAAAGGTTATGAATTACATATCAATTCACTGAGAAGACTTGCAATTAAGACAACTTGCTGCCTTGATCCCTTGAACAATCTTCATTCCTCAACTTGTTACTTTTTAGAACAAGACACCAAAGTTATATGTTCATTCATAATACAAGCTATGCAAGTGATACTCGTATTGCGCCTACACACCGACTACCCGTTAACAATATAATGAATCATAACCCAATCCTCCAAAGTGACCCATCCCAGTTTTTACAAACCATAATTTGAATTCTCTTCACCTTCCTTAAACCTACTCATTTTTATGTGACGCGATGCTTGCTTAGGCTATAAGAATTATATTCATCATTAAAAATTATTATACATCATGTATCAGATATAAAATGTTTATAGCTAATAGTAATACAATTTACTTGAATTGTTTTTTTTTAAATATGACTTTGAAATTCAAAATTAACCATTAATGCTCTCAATCATTGTTTAACAACTTTTCAGTAATCAATTGCATAAAGAATATATTTTTCATTTTTATACATAATAAGCAAATGCCGGTAGTTTAGACACATTAATTCAAAATTTTCAAATTATTCATTAGGGTTATCAAAGACTTTTAGAGGGGGGACACCATCATTCCTCCCCTTCCCTTATTAATAAGTTTCATAACTTGAGGCTCATCAAACTCTAAATAACCCCCCAAAAAAACACACTCTTGTAACTCACATTAGTAATCATCTCTCGCACATCCACAAACACAGAGTCTTGCATATTTAGTCACTGGATGAACCCGATTGCCGGTCATGCAGTGTTATTATAGAAATCAATGCACTAAATTTTTGACATTTCATAAAATATATCCTCACCATTTCACAACAATATCAAGCCTGTGCTCCAAAGATAGTAGCTATTCCTGCAATGATCGAGCAAAACTAATGTAATAATGAAATTCACTTCCTCCTTTCACGTAATCTACAACTTTAGTTCAGTCATTTCCTTGATTGTAATTCAATTAATAAAACGAACATTTACAACAGTGTAATAATTCTCGAAACACTCCGTGAAGAAGAATAAGCCATTCACAATCAAATATAAACAAATGCATAAAATTTCAGAAGAATAATTCAACCTAGATCAAATCATATTAAAAAAAAATCGGAAACCGATACTCGACAGCACTAACCAGTAACGAACAGCTTTGCAACGAGCAGCACGAGTGGATAGTGAGAGAAGAACAAACAGATCACTCATACCGAGCATCTACGTTCCATTAATCCACCGCCGCAAACCACCGATTCTCCTACGAAACTCCGAAATTCCGCCATTGGAGGTTTCACCATGAGAAGAAGCCGTAGCCAAACCAGCAAGCACATCTTCAACCTTGTGGGAGGTCCCGGCATCCTCAACACAACCGCAGAACACCACGGAATATGAGGAGCGCCACGATAAGCAGCAACGGAATCTCCAGATTTACCGAAATTACCGCGCCTATTCAGAAACCTTGTGCTGTGACACATAAAGTCCGTTGATCTCGGCGGCTCGTGGAGCGGCTTGAGCGTTGATTTTGCGCGGCGGCAGGGGTGGGTGAGGTCAAAAAGGGGAAATCGAGGTAGAATGGGGAATAGGTGAGAATCGTTGAGCGAGATTGGAGATGAGAAAAAACAGGAAAAGGAAAGGGAAATTATTAAATTAGTGTTAAACTGTTTTTAAAGGATATAAACGAAAAAATAATGATTAAATGATAATGGGGTTTTGTTTTGATGTGCAGAAATTAAAATACAGGGTAAGATTATAGAAATGAGGTGGGTGTAGATGGACGTGGTGAGTTAGCAAGGTTGTTAAGAGGACGATCAGTTAGATTGTTGCAATTATGGGTTGCTTAAGTTGAAAGTACCATGATTGATTTGATTTGATTATCGATAATGCGTTTGTAACAAGAGCCCTGCCCAAGATGCCCAACCAAACAAACTCGAGGCCGGATTCCTAAATATTGCAAGCAAAGACTGCAATTTGACAATGAATAGGCGCACTCTTAAGACTATAATATATTTTTAAGAAATTATTATGCAGGTCTTGTTTAACGCTTTGAGGGTGTGTTAGAAAATCGATATATCAATTGAAACTACAAAGGGACAATTTTTGCATACTAGCGTAAAATGGAGCTCGGACTTGCAATGGGTTATGCTCTAGAAGCTACTATTGGTGTTGCATATCGTCGAATTAAGTTGTCTTATTTGCATCGAGTATATATAACCGTTGATATCGTCTGTGGTTTCAACTCATCACTATTGACCCCACGAAGAGGATGGAGGTGAATGCATGCACACTGATCTATAGAATAGATGTGCATTCAAATTGTGATATTGAATTCCACATTCTATCCCCCCCAAGGCCTAATGATACGTGGTCGATGACCCATTCCAAAGATATGATTTTAAGTGAGTACTCCATTGAATAGACAATTTAAGTGCAAATGGCTGAAATCAATCGCCATTGTCAATTAGTTGTTACAGCGCCCCAAAACTATGTACATGAAAATGGAAAATACGTCCATTGCACGAGCCCAAATCACAAAGCTTTCTCCACATTCAAATGCATTCGCCGATTCTCTGCGTTCTGCCAACACACCGAAGCTGTTCTCAATTTCTTATTTCTTCTCATCTTACTATCATCAAACAATGTGTGCCATGCAAATTGTCATTTTTGTAAATCTATATTTTTGTATAGTAATGAAATTAATGATCTATACATTCCTACACAAAATTTTACCTTATTATTAACTTTAGAATGAAAATCACACGACTCATCACTAACAATACACTAACATTAACGGCTTTGACTCAAGATCCATGCTTAATTAAAACATGGTGTTCGACGCGATATTTAAGTTATTAAAATGGGTCGAGTTTGAATCAAAATGACCAACCCATTTTATATATACAACCAAAATAGTTAGTTTCAGATGGGGAGTACAAGATAGTCGTGGATATGAAAGTATTTAATAAATACAAGAAGAAATAAGAACAAAAGGTGCTTTGGCCGAGTGGTTAAGGCGTGTGCTGTAAGTACATGGGTTTCCCCGCAGAGAGTTGAATTCGTCAGGCGAACGCTTTTCTTTTTTCCCATTTTCCTTGGACTTCGTCTTTTCGACAAACCAACACGTTGAATTCTACGGATGCCACAAGCCCTGATTGAACAACCTCCTGAATTCCAACTGCTAGGCAGTTAATATCACACGTCAAGTCGTCAACACGTGTCGGTTTTCCCATGTGGATCTTTTCAAACCCTTTATAATTGTCAACACTGTTGACTATGCACATGTTATTAGATTAGAGGACCCTCGTTTAAATGATTTAATTTAAAAAAAAAATCATTAGGACGGATCGGTATGTTTAAATAGTTTTTTGTGCATATTAATCGTGGTAAACTTAAAAAAATCTCATATGTAAATGTTGCTACGTTCTTGAAATTAATTCTCGTAAATAATTGTGTGTTTTTTTTAAAAAAAGTGTTTTTTAAATTCAAAACTTTGTTTTGGGTAAATTTCAAACTTCCTTTAATTAAATGAACTTTTAAATTAAATTAGTTATAGTTTAATAAAGGGCAATATCAGTCATTGTTTAGGGGACACCGTTTACTCTCCTTAGCTTATATAATAGAGATTGTAAACTTAAACATTGTTTCGGATTTTTGCGGTATTACTTTCGGGTTATATATTTTTACACAGATTTTTTTGTATTTTAACTACGAAGTAGCTGACTGTTAAAAAATGCAATAACTTGTTATGTCAATATTGACTAACGTTAAGCATTAAACACTATTTTGTCAAACGCTACATAAAACATTTAACTTTTATGCGATTAAACATAGATTAAAAAATATTGTTACGGACATTAATTTCATCATTATATAATATAATCCATCTAGAATCGACTTAACCAGGTAAAATGCTTAACCCTATCTACATACTCCTCAATATACCTGTGTATAAAACTATACAATTAGCGGAAACTAATTAATTTCTCTTAATCAAGCGGTTATTTAAATTAGCGTATTCTATGTGCGTTCATGTTGCTTTATTCTTCGTATGTCAAATTTGCCATGACATTTTGTGGTATTGTTGGAGCATCAAATGTAATATTGGCAATCGGAGCTCCTTTTTACTGTTCTACTTTGCTAATAATGCCCCCTACTTTTCTCAAGTTGAATAATCTTCATTTATTTTTGCTTAAAAAAATGTTAGTACTTGTAACACTTTGCAGTTTCATATAAATAGACTTCGATATTGAATAATAATAGAGTACTACTTCTCAATCTCACACTTGATGATTGTTATTTATTAATCGATAATATTCGTGCAATGACTTGGCATTAAGTTTGAATTGCGTAGTAAACATAATATCATATATTAGTCGAACTCCTACCAATTGATTGCACTATTATTTTGAGGAGAATCTGAGTTGATCCTCACAACAACAATTGGAATGATACTATATATCTAATCACTAGAACTGATTCTTGATCGAATTTGGCTCGCATAAGATGATCGGGTTGTGCACACCACAAAAAATGTCGAAAAGCTCCAACCGATAAGAAATGAGCTTATGTATTAAATTTAATTTTTTTTAACCGCAAAACTAACAAATTCATTAATGGAAAAATCAACACCACTTGAAATCCATTTCTGATAAGCTAATTGACAAATCAAAAAATACTTCAAAAAAAGACATAAATCAAGTTTTTGAACCAATAAAATCTTAAAAAAAAAAATCTTCATTCGATCAATATTTATGTGAATTTGTGCAAATTTGACATAAAACTAAGCTAGAGTTGATTTGGAATAACCATGCTTGCAGATCAATTAACAAACTCCACAATCGAACAAAGCAGTCGGATCTCAGAGCATGAAACCCATACACATTATCTAAGAAAACTAAATACAAAAACATATAGTGTATCTCAATTCATAGATCAATCTCGTAGATAGTTATTGTTTATTGTTGTCGTAGATCTAATCTAGAATGAAGATTTTAATTTAATCTAGAATACTCCAGTGTTTTCTACTATTGAACAATACAACAAACCCATAACCAAACGCAAGCCGACGCCACACTCAGACGAGAGAGAATAGAAAAGTTTTTAGATTTTCGTGGGAAGGGTTTCACATAGTAGAAGTAACTGTAGGATTACCTCCTAATGTAAGCCATTTTCGGTGGAAAGGTAAGACTTTTGAATGTGGGTTTCTTGTCCCACAGTGTTGTGTTGATAAGGTTTTTATTGGAGTTATATATATATTATATTGTCCCACATTGGAGTTTGATAAGGGTTACCTTATTGGAGTTCTAATATATACTTGTCCACATTGATAAATTCATAAAGTTTCTTCTTGTTGGATATTATATATTGACCTATCTAACCATAGAGGAGATATACAAAAACACTAGAAACACCTTAGAGAGAGAGTATTGAGCAATTCTGAAACACCCTCGAATTCGAGTGTACGATCTTGGGCGGTTGTGTATACCTTGGGGCGTCCGTTATGACCCTACACTGGGTGTTGGCGGAAATTTGCTTCTAAGCAGTGCCTCCATACACGACACACAAATTGGTAAATTCGTTCTAACTTCTTTTATTAATTATTCTTGATTCGTTTTGTTGATATTACAGTAAGCTATTATCCTACAATTTAGAAGCAAATTCTTATTACTGTTATCATCATGTCTGCGAATCTAAGTCGTGGTTTTCCTGATCTGTCAAAATTGGAACCTTTGGATGGATCTAACTATAAGAGTTGTCCCAAAAATTATTATTGCTTGTGACAAGTTGATTTGGATATGTGTTTTTTGTGATCCTCCGTTGGGGGTGTTCCTCTAGGGCTATTGTTTGGTTCTACTCCTGATCCTAAAATGCTGACAAATGATGTACTGATAAGGATAAACATGCTGAAATCTTGATGCTGTTAAGTTTGAGAAGATATAATTTGTTAGGGGTCATATTTTGCATCATGTGTCAAACCCTATTTTTGATGTTGCGTGAATGAAAGATTGCTAAAATATTTGTCTACTCTTGAAAAAGCTATGGCTTGATAGCTGTAAAAAGAAGTATAGTGACTGGAAATTGGTTGAGATTTCAAATGGTTGATTCTAAGCCTATTATGGATCAAGTTCATGATATGAGAACTTGTTGTGATATTCTTGCTGAAGGCATGAAGAGTGTCCAACACTTCAAGCCAATGTTTTGATTGAGAACACTTCCTGAATCTTGGTCAAGTATCTGCAACCACTTGAAGCACAAGAAGAGGACTATTCCTTGAAGAACTATGAGTCATATGAAGTTGAGGGGACTAATCGTCTAAAGGACAAAGATAAGGATTACATGGTCAAGGCTAATCGATTGAAGCTACTGGGAATCGACAAAGGTTCAGAGGCAGCTCTCTGACAACAAAAAATCAGGGTCTAATCAATCGAAGCAGAAGACTAATCTACGACCTGAAGGAAAGACAATGAAAAAATCTGGTCGGGCTGTTTGGATATGTGGTGATACTAATCATATTTCTTTTAAATGCCCCTAAAGAAAGATGGAAAGAATTCACACTTCAAAGGAAATCACAAGAAAATCACATGCTCATCTTTTGAGGACCTTGTTGGGGATGAAGAAGTCATTACTGCTGTCATGACGGAGATAAATCTGATGGAAAACATTACTGAATGGATCATGGATTCTGGGGCAACTCGCCATTGTGTGAAACAAAAACATGTTCGCAGATTTTGAGAAGCTGAAAAGGCGAGGTCGTTACATGGGAAACGAGCATTTCAGAGGTTCATGGTAGGGTAAAGTGTTCTGAAGCTGACTTCTGGAAAGACTCTGGCACTTCAGAATGTTCTATATGTCTTCTCTTAGAAGGAATCTTGTTTCTGCTAGGTTATTGTTAAATGGGGTCAAGATTGTCTTAGTGCTAACAAAGTTGTATTGTCCCGCAATGGAGAGTTTGTAGGCAAGGCTATGTTAGCCCTGGTCTATTTGTTTTAACAATGTACCCAATTCTTCCTCTATTAATAAGCTTAAATCTTCTGCTTATATTGTTGAGTCTATTTCTCTTTTGCATGGTCGTTTGGGGCATGTGGGGCTAATTCAATCAAAAGGATGAAGCAAATGAACTTGCTACCCACACCTGTCAGGAGAAGAGCTAGAAAAGTGTGGTGTGTGTGCAGAATCTAAATTCGTGAAACAACCATACAGCCTGTACTGAAACGAGTAACCGATCTGGCTTAGAACTAATACACACTGATCTGGCTGACTTTAAGAGCTTGAAGTAAGGAGGTAAACGATACTACGTTTACATTCATTGATGATCACTCTAGATACTGCAGGTGTATCTGCTGCGATCTTAAGGATGTGATGCGAGGTCCAAGTCTTTGTATAAGGCAGAAGTTAGAATAGTTGGATCGTAAGATCAAGAGACTAAGTCTGATAGAGGAGGAGAGTACGATCTTCGTTCTGAAGGAGGTGTGTGAAAGGGAGGGAATTATTCATGAACATTTCAGCTCCGTACACTCCCCCAGAACGGGTTGCAAGGAAGAATAAAACTTTGAAGGAAATGAGAACTCCATGCTACTAATCTGGCTTTCTGATAACATGGGGGTGAAGCAGTGTGTCAGCTAACTACGTTCTGAACAGGTGCCTCAAAGGAAGCTGAATGCTACTCCATATGAGTGTGGAAGGTTTGCTCCGAACTTGAGTTACTTGAAAGTGTGGGGCTGTCTGGCCAAGGTGGGTCTGCCATCATTCAAGCGTCCTAATTGGGTCCAGAACCTTCGATCAGTGTTTGTGGATATCAGAGAATAGTGCAGCGTACGATTCATGTCGCTAAAGACTATTCAATATCAGAGGCTCGTGATGCTGAATTCTTTGAAACTGTGTTTCCTTGGCTAGGAAGGAAAAATTGTGAGTGTTTCTAATGCTGCAGTGACTTTCCTATGGAGCAGGAGATACCCACTTTACTGAGACCATTGCTACTCTTGTGAGCCTAGAAGAAGCAAGAGACAAGAGACGGAACAAGCTTCGGTTCTGATTTTGTTACTGCATTTGTATGTTCTGACATGTGGTCTGCAGGCAATCTGAGGAAGGATTCTCAGTGTTCTCGTGAACAGGATGAAGATCCAAAACTTATGAGGAAGCAATGAGCTCAGCAGATCTATTGTTGGAAAAAGCAGTTAATAGTGAATTAAACTCTATCTTGACAAATCAAACCTGGGAGCTTTAGACTTGCCTAAAGGCAGCAGGCCAATTAGCTGTAATGGATCTTCAAGAAGAAGTTGAGAACTGATGGGACAGTTGAACGATACAAGGCGAGACTTGTTAGCTCGTGGATTCACTCAACAGTTCGGGTTAGACTATTTCTTACATACTCTTCTGTTACTAAAATTTCTACCTACGTGTTTTGTTGCACTTGCATCTTGCTATGATCTAGTGGTACATCAGAATGGATGTCAAAACAGCGTTTTTGTATGGTGATCTTGATGAGGAAGTATATATGGAACAACCACTGGTTGTGAATTCCTGGTGAGGAACGCAAGGTGTGCAGGCTTAAGAATCACTCTATGGTTGAAGCAGGCACCGAAACAGTGGTATGAGAAATTTCATGCAACCATTCTATCTTTTGGTTCCTAGTCAATGGGTATGCTTTGTCTCCTAAGATGTTTGGGCTCATTGTGGTTCATATGGTATATGTGTAGTATGCTACTGTTTAGTTCTGTCTGTGCTATTAATGAGACCAAGGAATTCCTTTCATCTAATTTGAGATGAAAGACATGGTGTGAGGTTGGTGTAATCCTTGGTGTGACAGTCAAGAACTGACTAAGGCTATGGGTTGACACAACTCATTATGTGAGAAGGTGCTAAAGAAGTTCGAGTACTTGATGATAATCCTGTGACTCCATATGATCCAAGTCTAAGACTAGTGAAGAACGATGATTCTGATGTATCTCAGTCAGATTATGCAAGGATTATTGGTAGTCTAATGTTTTAAATGAATTGACTCGTCTGACATTGCTTTTTCATTGGTAGGCTTAGCAGATACACTCATAGCCCAGGAAAAGAACACTGGATGCTCTCGACACTTAATGAAGTATCTTAGATACTATTATAAGGTCTAAACTTCATAGGCTTCCTGCTGTTCGAGGGGTTTGCGATGCAAATTGGCGTGACTGATGTGATGAAGTGATCCACTAGTGGATATTATCACATTGTGTGGTGGGGTGCGTGTCTTGGAATCTGCGAAGCAACATGTATTGCCAGATCAACAAGGAGCTGAGTTCATTGCGCTAGATCTTGCAACACAGGAAGCCGATTGGCTGAGCACTTCTGTTGACATTCCATTGTGGGGTCGCGACTTCTTTCCAATTGGGATATACTGTGATCACAAGCTGCGATATGTGTTGCTCAGAACTCCTTTACAATGGTAAGAAGCGACTATCAAAGTCAGGCATCATCTGTGAGACAGTACATTGGTGGTGCGGCTGGTCTTGAGCTATGTGAGAACTGAAAAGAATCTCGCGGATTCATTTACAAAGGGCTGAGCCGGAAGTTGGTGTGCTTGAATCTGTAAGATGGGCCTGAAACCTTTGTTAATGTAATATTGCTATTGTATGTTTGTTACATTGACATTTAACTGTATTGTAATGACATATATGTTTGTTTGCTTAATAGACTTGACATCTACACAAATTTGTGTGTGATGTGTTGTATAATTTATTTTGTTGACCATGTTATGGTGTATTATTTCCTTAATGTGTGGACAGCCTAGTGAGGTTGGACTTGTCCTTAACTGTGACACACCGCCATTTGTTCGGTGTTATATGGTGGATTCCCTTAATGTATGACAGCCTGAGGAGGTTGGATCATTGATCCCTTAACTGTTTACGCCATGTGTTATCATTGGATGGTGACTTAGCTCATAATGTTGAACAGCCTGGGAGGATTGACTTAGTCCTTAACTGTTGATCACCATCAGAATTGATGATGAGGTTGAATCGTTGATTCTTAATGTCTCTTGACACCATGTGAGTGTGAGCTTTGCAACTCCTACTTGAAAGTGTATAATACTTCAAGTGATTCGCTAGAATCCCAAGTGTGGTGAGCCTCGTGTGTGGGTTTGCATACATTAAAACTGAACGCGGATGTTCCTCAAAGTTCGAAGCGATGTGGGTGTGTTGTCGGGTTCTTTCTCTTGGATGAAGTTTCAAGAGTACTTCACTTATGCTTTAAGAGAACCCCCACTTCACTATAGTGTTAGTCATCCAATGGACACTAACAGTTCAAGCCTTAACTTCACTGCTCAATACTCTAGGTAGGTTACGCAAAAATGCTTAGTTGGGGATTGTAGGAGTTACCCCTAATGTAAGCCATTTTCGGTGGAAAGGTAAGACTTTTGAACTGTGGTTTTCTTGTCCCACATTGGTTGTGTGATAAGTTTTTTTATTGGATGTAATATATATATATATTGTCCCACATTGGTAGTTTGATAAGGGGTTACTTATGGGTCTTAATATATTACTTGTCCCACATTGATAAATTTCATAAGGTTTCTTCTTGTTGGAGTATTATATATATTTGACCTATCTAACCCATAGAGAGATATACAAAAAACACTAGAAACACCTTAGAGAGAGAGTTATTTGAGCAAGTTCTTGAGGAACTCCACCCTCAGGTCGAGTGTACGATCTTGGGCGTTGTGTATACCTCTTGGGGGCGTCCGTATTGACCTACATGGTGTTTGGCGAATTGTTCTAGGTGCAGTGCCTCCATACCACGACACAACAATTGTAAATTCGTTCTAAACTTCTTTTGTTATTAATTATTCTTATTCTTTTGTTGATATACAAGTAATCTATTATCCTACAGTAACCAGAGAGTAAGTGGATAACTATTGAAATAAGTATTATTATTTTATATTTCCAATCATCTTCCTGTTTTTATAAAGGAAAAATCTGAACAAAACAAAGGGAGTTGATTGAAAGGGTAAGGCAACAATATACTATTAACATAATAAACCAGCTTTACAGTTATATGATCATTGTATGGCCTTGTTTGGTAACTAATTGAAAGGTGTTGGCTGGTAGTTGAAACCTTTGGCTAGTTTGATTAGTTAGAGACGTACTGTTGGCTAGAATCTTGGCTGGTTCATGTGAAAACATATTTCTTATTAATTTAGTTTTTGGTTGCTATGATGGAAAATGACTACGTACATTGGACACAAGTATTTTCAATCCACGTATAACTTTTTACTATTAAGGGTACTATTATAATTTTACCAAAGAACAACCTATCAGCTAAGGGTGACGAGCTACTCCAAGTAGCTTGTAACTTTTGGCTTAAAAGCTAACTTGAAAGCTAAATGAAAAAGTTGAACCAAACATGTTTATTTGGTTGTTAGACCAATATGACAAAGCTACCAACTACCAAACCTACAAGCCAAAGACAAGATGCTCCCCAACACGCTTATATATATCTTCGATGCATGGGTAGTTTGTCTGATTCTCTTGACCGAGCATTATATGTCAAATATGATCGCGGATTTAATCAAATATGCAATTAAAAATGTGGATTATCGAATGTACGTTAGGAAGTGCATAACAACAAATGATTGACCTAAACGAAATTCTTCGTTGTTTCATACAATAAGTAAGACTCCCTTCGTAACGAAAAATTTTTTCGCCGTTTTTGGTGTGTAACAACAAACTTTCAATAATTGTATAACTAGTCTTTTTTGCACGCGATGCTGCGTGGCAAACAAATAATAATTATAGATTTTCGTATGTTTATATCAAATAAGTTGTGCGAATATACTACACTAAATTTTCATGTTGGTCCACCAATTATCGTATCACGAATATCATCTAATTAGTGTAACTTTAATATGAAAATCTAAATTACGTTTTTCTTCTCATTGTGTCAATCTTATCAAATTATTTTGTTATTTGAATTCTTTTTTATTAGTGTACTTAGATTATGCAATGTTTCATTGTTACAATATTATGTTTAAGAAAGAAAATAACTTAAACATTACTTAATTAGTATTCAATTGAAATTTCAAAAGTATGCCATTGCATTTTTAATTGTTCACCATTTATGGCAAATTAAAATTGAAAAATAAAAAGAGATGATAAGTTATTTTAAATAATGTAAATAATAATCAAGGATATGATAGTCATTCATGGGGGATCATTAAGGTATGGTGACATTTTGTAGGGGACACCACTTTCTCCCCTTCACTTATAAATAGAGATTTTCTTTGTTGAGGTAACTTTTTAATTACGAAAGTACCATATTACCCTTTTTAATTACCCAAACTAAACTTAATTTGCACAGGACTACAACTTTTTATCATCTTTCTCCACTTAATTTCCCTCCATGTTTTTAATTTGATACTAATTGTCATTTAACTTATTTTGAAATTTTATGAGCCTTAATCTATTTGTGAAAGTCTTCCGTTACAAAAGAGTAGTAACTCTTCATTTATTTATTTTTAGAGTAACTAGCCTTTTGATATAAGTACCTCATTTGTCTTTTCAAACACATGTGAGAAACACTGGCCATTCAACTGTATTCAAGGCTTCAAGCAACCAACGGTTCATATATATTCCTCCATGAAAGAATGAAAGAACTTCTTGACACGAAACACTACGGAGTACTATATTTTCACTAGATAATCACATCGTTTGCAATTGGCTTTTTGATTAGCTTTTGACCTTTTTTTTTGTCAAACAACCAATAAAGTGTTTGGTTTTTGGCTTTTAGTTGACTTTTCAGCAAAAACACAAAAGTCATTCCCAATTAGCCTTTCAATCGGGCTTTTGGCTAATTTATTTACTAATTTACCCCTCATTTATTTCTAACAAAGGATTAAGTCATAAAAAAATCTAAATAGTCATTTAAGTAATTTACATTGTACAACCAACAAACCAACAGCCAAATTTCCCAAATATTTTTACAGTCAAACAACCAATGAATCCAGCCAAATTTAAAACAGTCAAACAGCCAAAGAAAACACCAATCCCAAAACAAGACCAATACCCGATATATTAATGTTAGATCTCTATTATAAGCAAGGGGAGCAATGTGTCCCCTATGAAATGTCCTATTAACCCTTAATAATATAAATTACAATGTTTAAAAAATAATAAATATGTTTTTACTCTTCAATTGTCAATTGCCAATAAAATGTGAAATAAGTTCAATATGTTTGCATTGAAATACAACTATACTAATTAAAACAATTATATAGATGATTTGCTTCTTCATCATATAAACATCTAACCAATGAAACATATACATAAGCTAATTACACTAATAAAAAGAATTCAATGATAGAATAATTTGATAGATTCATTGACAAAAGAAGAAGAAAAATGTAAAACTAAGAATTTACATATTGCAAAAGTTGGGTTACATAATCAGATATAATTCATGATACATACTTAGTGACAACTTGGAAATTTAGCGTTGTTATATCGTACAATCCCATCTACTATAAAATTTGTCTGCTAAGTATTTTCTAACATTATTATTGATAATCTTCATTATTTAACCACAAGTTTTTTAACATTATATTCTTTCTTGTTGACATATAATTCATATATGAATACAATGAATGAAAACAACAGACCAAAGAATTATTGATTAAAATATATAAACATTTCTCTTTTTTTGACACATACTCAGCACGCATTGCGTGCAAAAATACTAGTAGACAAAAGGATAAAAATACGTACAGTAATATGAAATATTCTTGTAGAGGTTATTTGAAATTATGTATTATGGTAAATTTTTCAAAAAAAATAATAATAAAATTGTAATCATTAATAAATTCTATTTCCTTCTTTACATAGAAAATTAAATTAAATTAAATTAAAAATAAAAATTAATAAAGTGGTGCCTTACCATTTTTAATTTTTATTTTTTTTTTTAAATTGATTAACTATAAGCCACTAATTTCATTTAAATATATTGTGGAATGATAAAGTTGAAAGTGAAAGACATGTGATGACTTCCAAAAAAAGTATGAAAGTTCTAGATTATTTAGAATTTTTAGATAAGTGTTTTCTAAGAAAATCTATATCTTTTTCCAATCATTTACAAATTTTACATTTGTTTTATGAAAAAC
>SNQN01000292.1:114040-166441 GCA_008642245.1 Bassia scoparia
AAAAGAAGGAATAGAATAATTAAGATATTCCATTGTTATTGATTATTTGTTCTTATGAAAAATTACCATAATACATAATTTCAAAAACCTCTACAAGAATATCATCATTACTGCGGTACGTTATTTTATCCTATTGTTACAGTATTTTTGCACGCATGCGTGCGTGAGTAGTTGTCAAAAGGAATGGGTTTATATATTTTAAATCAATCATCGTTCTGGATCTTTAGTGATGTTATTCATTGTTATTCTATATGACATTATATGTCAAAAGAAAGACGAATATAATGTTAAAAAAACATTGTGGTTAAATAATGAAAGATCTATCAAGAATAAATATTTAGAATATACTTAGCAGACAAATTTTATAGTAGATTGGGATTGTACGATATAACAACGCTAAATTTTTCGCGATTGCGTCCACTAAGTTGGTATCATTGAATAACTAAATCCTGTACTGTAACCCAAACTTTCAATATGAAAGTCTGATATTTTAGCATTTTTCTTCTGTTATTGGTGTCAATTAACCCTATTCAATTATTCTAAATCAAATTGATTCTTTTATTTAGTGTAACTTAAGCTTTGAATGTTTCATGTAGGATGTCTATTATGAAAGAAAAGCAATCACTCCTATACTTGTTTAATTAGTATAGATTTGTCATTTCAAATTGCCATACCATAATTAAACATTCAACATTTATCGGCAAATTGACCAATTGAACGGAGTAATAGAACATATTATTATTTTTAAACATTGTAATCTAATTCATAAGGTAATAAAGGGAACATTTCATAGGGATCACCATTGCTCCTGCCCTTGCTGATACTAATGACAGAAGACAAATCGTACCTATACGGGTATTCGGCCTCCTGTTTCGGGAATTAGGCTCGTTTCTTGCTGGTTTGACTGATGTTTTTAAATTTGGCTGCGATTCATTGGTTTGTTTTGACTGCTAAAACATATTTGGGAAATTTGGCTTTGGTTTGTTGGTTTGCTACAATGTAAAATGACTTAAATGCACCTTATTCAGACTTTTCTTTCATGACTATAAATCTGTTGTTTAGGAAAATAAATGAGGGTAGTTAGAAATAAATTAGCCCAAAAGCCGATTGAAAAAGGCTAATGGGAATGACTTTTGGTTTTTGACTGAAACAGCAACATAAAAGCCAAAAACCACAACGACGTTTATTGGTTGTTGCTGACGCGAAAGACAAAAGGTAACAAGCTAATCAACGAAAGCCAATTGCCAACACATGTGTATTATGCTAGTTCGAAAATGAAGTATCCGTAGTGGTTCGTCAAGAAGTTCTTTCATTCTTTCATGGTAGGAAATATATATGCAACGTTGGTGTGTTGAAGCCTTGAAATACAGTTGAATGGCCAGTGGTTCTCACATGTGATCTTGATATAGACAAATGACGTATTCTATCAAAAGCCTATCTACTTGGCTAAAAAATAAATAAATGAGAGTTACTACTCTTTTGTAACGGAAGACTTTCAAAATATATAAGGCTCACTAAAGATTTAAAATAAGTTAATGAACAATTAGTATACAGATTGAAGAAAACGATGGAGGGAAATTAAGAGTGGATGAATAGAAAGATCAAAAAGTTGCTAGTCCTGTGCAAATTAATTTAGTTAGGGTAATTAAAAAGGTAATATGGTACTTTCGATAATTAAAAAGTTCCCCAACACGAAAAATCTCTAATATTACAGTGCGAGGGGAGAAAGATGTGTCCCGCTACAAAAATGTCACCATAACCCCTTTAATGTCCCAGCATGAAATCGACTATCATGATCCTTGATTATTTAATTAACGAATTATTAAAACAATAACTGGCTATCACTCTTTTATTTTTCAATTTTCAACTTGCCATAAATGGGGTGA
The DNA here is from genome assembly GCA_008642245.1 of Bassia scoparia. Classification (NCBI taxonomy): domain Eukaryota; kingdom Viridiplantae; phylum Streptophyta; class Magnoliopsida; order Caryophyllales; family Amaranthaceae; genus Bassia; species Bassia scoparia. The sequence continues at coordinate 115,927 of SNQN01000292.1, forward strand.
CAATTAAAAACTGCCATGGCATTCGTTTTGAAATATTCAAATGTGATACTAATTTAAGTAATGTTTATACAGTTATATTCTTTTCTTCAAACAGTAATTTAAGTAATATGAAACATTGGCATAATCAAGTTACGCACTATAAAGAAGAATTCAAAGTAACAAATAATTTGGATAAAGATGACGACAGGGATGAAGAAGAAAACGTAAAACGAGTATTTCATAGTTAAGATGAGTTACACTAATGTAGAATGAATTCGTGATACGATAATGTGTGACCCAACATGAAAAATTTAGTGTCAGTTTGTATCGCAGCAACTATATTTGATGATAAGAAAATAGCAATACGAAACATCTATAATATATTATTTGTTTGCCACGGCACAGCATCGCCGTGGCAAAAAACTAGTCTAGTATAAGACATTTTGAGCAAGTTGTTGGTTACACCGCCCAAAAAACGGCGAAAAAATTGTTTCGTTGACGAAGGGATGTCTATGACTTTATTGTATATGAAACAAGAGGATATTCGTTATTAAGGTCCAGTCATTTGTTGGTCTAGTGCCACTTCTAACGTACATTCGACTAATCCACGATTGTTTAATTGCAATATTGGGATTAATTACCGGGCGATCATATTTTTGGACAATATAATCGCTCAGCGTCAAGAGAATCAGCAACCTAACCATCGTCATCGAAGATATAAGTCGGGTTGGGGGAGCATCTTGTCACTCTCGTGGCTTGGTAGGTTTGGTAGTTGGGTGATGACTATATCGGCTGGCGTCAGGAAGATTTTGGTCTTCCAGTGAATGGAGTAGCTATGGCCATTGGGTCGGACGACGCTACCGGGGTCGCGGTGGAGAGAGTGCAGATCACGTAGGAAGAAGACTCGTGATAACGACACGGCGTAAGCTGCATATGTGGAGCTCAGTGATAGGGCGATGCGTGAGAGCGTGCGGCCAGCAGATATGCAATGCGAGACTGAGTGAAGCGTTTGTGAGATGTCGTTAGTTAGTACGGACAGGACAGGGGTCGTAGTACGTTACGAAGATGCTGTGTTGCATGATCTGGGGAGAGAGTTGGGTAGAGCGCTCTGTAGAGGTAAGCTCTGTGGCCATGAAGAGCGCTAGAGGGAGTGAGAGCACGGCAGATATAGAAGGCTGGAAGAGAGCGTGTTTAGGATGGAGCCTAAAAGTTACAGAGTAAACTGGATGTGGAGGTAGCGGTCGTCACCGTAACTCTTGGTATAGTTCCGTGAATAGTGTGGTCATGGAGGTAGAGGGAGGAGGGTTGATTAAAGTTGGCATCAAAGTAGGTAAAGGTGTCGTATCGTTCGAAAATGGATGAAAGTGTTAAGTGGGCGTTGGATTGATAGCTGTGTCCACATGGTGAGCGGGATGATGTCAGTAGTTGGTTGTTAGGCAACAAATCATATCAGGCGGAGACATATGCCGGAAAAACGTACGAAGGTATAAGAATGTAGGTTTCACGATGAAAGCCATGCCAAGATGTCTAAACGCGCAACACTGATCTCTGCTAAAGCTAATGAAACGTAGGCAAAGGTTTCAACTAGCCTCTGGGGAGCCAAACAGAACTTTGTCGCAAGTTAGACCAAAGACAACTCAGAGCATGGACTGTCATATAACTGTAGCTGGTTTTATATCTATGTAATAGGTAATAAGAGGAAGTGTGGGCTTGACTATTTCAATCACTGCGCCTTGTGTTTCAGATTTGTTCCCTGGATGATAAGAAACACTGGAAGAATGATTTAGAGGATATAGAACAATAATACAGTAACTTTATTTTCAATAGTTACGTCCACGTACTGCTGGGTGTACGGTGAGTAGGGAATAAAAGCTGTTACTGTAATATAACAAAAGCGAATGCGAGATATACAGATGAATATAACAAGGAAGTTAGGAAGGAAATTGTTAAACGCAATGGTTGTGTCCGTAGATGCGCCTACTGCCTTGAGAGCAGCAAGATTCCGCAACGTATCCGCGCAGGAGGAACAAGAGCCAGTGTATGGGTGGAGAGGGTGAATAGACGACGCCGCGTACCCAGTCACGAGGTATAGAGCGATGAAGCAAGCGGTCCCCGAAGAGGGCGAGAGTTGCTCGGTGGACACGGTGGACACGTTGAGCGGGAGAGAGGATGTGAAGTTCTGAGCAAAGAAGAGGTTGACTGTTCAAGCGAGGTGAGCGGTGCTCTGAGCAGTGCGTTAAGCATGCGATCAGTAGTTTCTAAGCGGGTTATGGCATGGTAGTGAGTATGCATCGTCTATGGGGTTAGATAGGGATCAAATAGTTAATCTGAGCGGTCCATACTGAAGGAAGAAACTTATGAATTTATATGGGACAAGGTGTAGTATAGTGAGAGCTAGGCAATGAAGGTGAAGACCGGCGATTGATCGGAATCGTACCAGAAGAGTGTGCGCACGAATATATAGATAAGGTTTAGACTGAAGACAATAAAAGAACCGGGTTAGTCAGCGACAAACTCAATGTGGGAAAAGAAAACCCACATTGGGCAGAAAAGGTCGAGGTCGCTTCCAGCCGAAAGAGAATGTGACTGTACTCAGTTAGGAGAGCGCGAAGAGGTGAACTAGATCGGACAATGCGCCCGCACTAGTGAGGTGCATGGTTGGTAGGTGGTAAGCGGAGCTAGTGAGAGTAGGTTGGAGAGCAAGTGAAAGGTGTGAGAAGCTTTGAGAAATGTTGTTGAGGGAGCGCATTTTGGAGGAGGTTGGTAACAACAAGGGCGGGGGAGGGAGGGGGTGGTGGAGTGCAGTGGGAAGGAGGGTGGTCTAACGGGTGTGAGCACGAGTAGGTGAGAAGTAGCTGGCTTTGAAACTGATGCATGAGACTTAACGGAGAACAGAACGCCGACGACGGCAGAGATCACCCATCGCTTGCGAACGCTTTAGAAGAACATCCACGGCGGTGTGTACGATCCAGAGTTTTAATGTATGGCAAACCCACACACGAGGCTGGCACCCCACCTTGGGATTCCTCAGGCTGAGATCACTTGAAGTAATTATCACACTTTCAAGGTAGGGAGTTCAAAGGCTCCACATCACAAGTGTCAAGAGACATTAGAAATCAACTGATTCTACCTCATCACAATTCTGGATGGTGATTACAACATATTTAAGGCTGAGTCCAAGCCTCCCCAGGTCGTTCAACATTATGAGCTAGCTCACCCATCCAATTGATAACACAATGGCGTAGTCAAGTTAAGGATCAATGATCAACCTCCCTCAGGGTCATAATTAAGGGAAAGAGTCCACCATAATAAACCGAACAAAATGGCGATGTGTCACAGTTAAGGAACAAGTCCAACCCTCAATAGGCTGTCACCACATTAAGGAAATATATCCACCATAACAATCCGGTCAGCAAATAACTTAGTATACAAAACGTCACAGCACAATCTTGTGTGTCAAGATGTCAGAGTCTATTAAAGAAACAACTATATTTCATTACAATACATATAAAGTCAATGTAAACAACTATACATCATAGCATATTCTTACGAAAAAGGGTTTCAAGGCCCATCGTTACAAAGTATTGTCAAGCACCAACTTCCGCGCTGCAGCCCGTATTGTAAGATGGATCTCGCGAGTCTCTTTTTCAGTTCTCACAATACTCAAAGAAACCAGCCCACCAACCAATGTACTGTCTCAACAGTGCGATGCTGACTTTGATAGATGCGCTCTTCCATTGTAAAGGAGTTCTGACAACATATCGGGCTTGTGAATTCACAGAGTATATCCCAATTGAGAAGTTCGGCGACGCCCACGAAAGGAATGTCAAGCGAAGAGATGCCTCAGCCAATACGGCTTCCATGTGTTGCAAGATCTAGCGGCAGATGAACTCACCTCCCTGTTTATACTGGGACAATACATGTTGCTTTCGGCAGATTGCCAAGAGACACAGCACCACCACACAAAATGTGATAATTATCTGTCCATGGGATACTCATTCTGCAACATCAGTGGCACCCAATTTGCATCGCAATACCGGCCTCCATGAACAGCAGGGAAAGCACTATGATAGTTTAGACCCTTATCCATAGTACCTCTAAGATACTTCATTAAGTGTCGAAGAGCATTCCAGTGTCTTTTCCTGGGCTATGAGTGTATCTGCTAGCCTACCATCCGAAAAGCAATGTCAGGACGAGTAAATTCATTAAACATTAGATCTAACAATAATCCTTGCATAATCTGACTGATGATACATCAGAATCATCGTTCTTCATAGTCTTGACTTGATCATATGGAGTCTCACAGGATTATCATCAAGTACTCGAACTTCTTTAGGCACCTTCTCCAAAATGAGATGTGTGTCAACCCATAAGCCTATAGTCAGTTTTCTTGACTGTCACACCAAGGATACACCAACCTCACCCATGTCTTTCATCTCAATTAGATGAAAGGAATTTCTTGTCTCATTAATAGCACCAAGATCAGAACTAACAGTAGCAATCATCAACATATAAACATATGACCACACAATGAGCCCCAAACATCTAGAGTAGACACAGCATCAGACCCATTGAGTAGGAAACCAAAAGATAGAATGGTGCATGAAATTTCATACCACATGTTTCGGTGCCTGCTTCAACCATAGAGTGATTTTCTAAGCCGCACACCTTCGTTCCTCACGCAGGGAACTTCACAACCCAGTGTGTTGTCCATATATACTTCCTCATCAAGATCACCATACACAAACGCTGTTTGTGACATCCATCTGATGTACCACTAGATCATAGCAAGATGCAAGTGCAAACAAACACGTAGGTAATTTTAGTAACAGGAGAGTATGTAGAAATAGTCTAACCCCGAACTGTTGAGTGATCACGAGCTACAAGTCTCGCCTTGTATCGTTCAATCTCGTCCATCAGTTCTCAACTTCTTCTTGAAATCCACTTACAGCTAATTGCTGCTCCTTAGGCAAGTCTATACCAGCTCCAGGTTGATTTGTCAGATAGAGTTTAATGTCACTATTAACTGCTCTTTCACAAATCAGCATCTGCTGAGCTCATTGCTTCTCATAAGTTTTGGGATCTTCATCCTGTTCAACGGAGAACACTGAGAATTCCTCCAGATTCCTGCAGACCAATGTCAGAACATACAAATGCCAGTAAAAATCAGGACCGAAGCTTGTTTCCGTTCTTGTCTCTTGCTTCTTCTAGGCTCACAAGAAATAGCATTGTCTCAGTAGAAGTGGGTATCTCCTGCTCCATAGGAACAGTCACTGCAGCATTAGAAACACTCACATTCCTTCCTAGCCAAGGAAACACAGTTTCAAAGAATTCAGCATCACGAGCCTCTGATATTGAATAGTCCTTTAGGACATATGAATCGGTACGCTGCACTATTCTCTGCATATCCCACAACACTGCATCGAAGGTTCTGGACAACTGTTAGGACGCTGAATGATGCGCAGACCCACCTTGGCCAGACAGCCCCACACTTTCAAGTAACTCAAGTTCGGAGAATACCTTCCACAACTCATATGGAGTAGCATTCAGCTTCCTTTGAGCACCTGTTCAGAACGTAGTTAGCTGCAGCAACTGCTTCACCCAACTGTTATCAGAAAAGCCCAGAACTAGTAGCATGGAGTTCATCATTTCTTCAAAGTTTATTCTTCCTTTCTGCAACCGTCTGCTGAGTGAGTGTAACGGAGCTGAATGTCATGAAGATAATTCCCTCCCTTTCACACACCTCCTTCAGAAACGAAGATCCGTACTCTCCTCCTCTATCAGACTCAGTCTCTTGATTCTTAGATCCAACGTGATTCACAACTTCTGCCTATATAGATCATAGACTTGGACCTCAGCATCATCCTTAGATGCAGCAAATACACCTGCAGTATCTAAGTGATCATAATGAAGTAAAGTAGTATCGTTTACCTCCCTTACTTTCCAAGCTCTTAAAGTCGAGCCAGATCAGTGTGTATTAGTTCTAGCAGATCGGTTACTCGTTCAGTTACAGGCTTGTATGGTTGTTTCACGAATTTAGATTCTGCACACAACACACTTTTCTAGTCTTCTCCTGACAGGTTGGGTAGCAAGTTCATCTTGCTTCATCCTTTGATTGAATTAGCCCCCACATGCCCCAAACGACCATGCAAGAGAAATAGACTCACAATATAAGCAGAAGATTTAGCCTTATTAATAGAGGAAAATTGGGTAACATTGTTTAAACAAATAGAGCCACCAGGGCTAACATAGCCTTTGCCTACAAACTCTCCATTGCGGGACAATACAACTTTGTTAGCATCTAAGACAATCTTGACCCCCACATTTAACAATAACCTAGCAGAAACAAGATTCCTTCTAAGAGAAGGTACATATAGAACATTCTGAAGTGCCAGGTCTTTCCAGAAGTCAGCTTCAGAAACACTTACCCCCTACCATGAACCTCTGAAGTGCTGTTTTACCCATGTAGACGACCTCGCCTTTTAGCTTCCTCAAAATCTGCGAACATGTCTTTGTTTGCACACACATGGCGAGTTGCCCAGAATCCATGATCCATTCAAGTAATTGTTTTCCATCAGATTTATCTCCGTCATGACAGCAGAATGCTCTTCATCCCACAAGGTCTCAACAAGATGAGCATGATTTTCTTGTGATTTCCTTTGAAGTGTGATATTCTTTCCATCTTTTCTTGTTAGGGATTTAAAAGAATATAGATTAGTATCACCACATATCCAACAAGCTCGACCAGATTTTTTCATTGTCTTTCCTCAGTGTCGATGATTCTTCTTTGTCCTTCGATTGATTAGGACCCTGATTTTTGTTGTCAGACGAGCTGCCTCTGAACCTTTGTCGATTCCCAGTAGCTTCAATCAGATTAGCCTTGACCATGTATCCTTATTTTGTCCTTTAGACGATTGCCTCCTCAAACTTCATATGACTCACTATCTCCAAGGATAGGTCTCTCTTCTTGTGCTTCAAGTGGTTGCGATAACTGACCAAGATCAGGAAGGTTTCTCAATCAAAACATTGGCTTGAAGTGTTGGACACATCTTCATGCCTTCAGCAGAAGTATCACACAAGTTCTATATTCATGAACTGATCCATAATAGGCTTAGAATCAACATTTGAAATCTCAACCAATTCCAGTCACATACTCTTTTTTTACCGAGCATATCAGCCATAACGTTTTCAAGAGTAGAGACCAATAGTTTTAGCAGATCTTTCATTCACCAACAAGTCAAAAATAGGGTTTGACACATGATGCAAAATATGACCTACAAATTTATTATCCTTCTCAAACTTAACAGCATCAAGAATTTCAGCATGTTTATCCTTATTAGTACTATCTCTTGTCAGCAGTTTTGAGGTCAGGAGTAGAACAAACCAAAGCCCTAGAAGGAACATCCCCAAAGGAGGATCACAAAATACACATAATCCAATCACTTGGTTCAAAGCAAAATAATTTTTGGGACCATCTCTTATAGTTAGATCCATCCAAAGTTCCAATTTTGACAGATCAGGAAAACCACGACTTAGATTCGCAGACAGATGATAACAGTAATAAGATTGTCTTCTAAATTGTAGGGAATAATAGCTTACTGTATATCAACAAAACGAATCAAGATATTAATAACAAAGAAGTTAGAACGAATTTACCAATTTGTTGTGTCGTGGTATGGAGCCACTGCTTTAGAAGCAAATTCGCCAACACCAGTGTAGGGTCAATAACGGACGCCCCCAAGGTTACAACAACGCCCCAAGATCGTACACTCGAACTCGGGGTGGAGTTCTCAAGAATTGCTCAATATCTCTCTCTATAGGTGTTTCTAGTGTTTTGTGTATATCTCCTATGGGTTAGTAGGTCAAATATATAATACTCCAACAAGAAGAAACTTATGAATTATCAATGTGGGACAAGTATATATATAGAACTCCAATAAGGTAACCCTTATCAAACTACCAATGTGGGACAATATATATATATATATAACTCCAATAAAAAACCTATCACACAACCAATGTGGACAAAAAACCACATTCAAAAGTCTTACCTTTCCACCGAAAATGGCTTACATTAAGGAAGGTAACTCCTACAGTTACTTCTACTATCGTGAAACCCTTCCCACGAAAATCCTAAAAACTTTTCTATTCTCTCTCGTTGAGTAGTGGCGTCGGCTTGCGTTATGGGTTATGGGTTTGTTTGTATTGTTCAATAGTAGAAAACACTGGTAGTATTCTAGATTAAGATTAAAATCAATTCAGATTAAGATCTACGACAACAATACAAACAAAACTATCTACGAGATGATCTATTGAATTGGATAACTATACTGTATGTTTGTATTTAGGTTTTCTAGATAATGTGTTATGGGTTTCATTGACTCTGAAGATCCGACTGCTTTAGTTCGATTGTTGGAGTTGTTTAATTGACTCTGCAAGCATGGTTATCCAATCAACTCTAGCTTAGTTATTATGTCAAATTTGCACAAATTCACATAAAATATTGTATCGAATGAAGATTTTTTTTTTAAGACTTTATTGGTTCAAAAACTTGATTTATGTCGTTTTTTGGATAGGTATTTTTGTATTTGTCAATTAGCTTATGCAGAATTGGATTGTAAGTGGTGTTTGATTTTTCCACATTAATGAAATCTTTTAGTTTTTGAGTAAAAAAAATAAAAATTTAATACATAAGCTCATTTCATGTATTGGTTTGGAGTTTTCGACATTTTTTTTGGTAGTGCACCACCCGATTCATCCTTTATGGACCAATTTCGGATTCAAGAATCAGTTCTAGGTGATTAGATTATAGTATCATTCCAATTGTTGTTGTGAGGAATCGAACTCAGATTCTCCCTACCAAATATATAGTGCCAATCAATTGGTAGGAGTTTTCGACATATGATGATATAGTATTTTACTACGCATATGCAAACGTTAATGGACCAAGTCATTGCACGAAGTATTATCGAAGTAATAAAATAACAATCATCAAGTGTGAGGATTGAGAAGTACTGTACTCTATATTATTCAAATCGAAGTCTATTTATATGAACTGCAAGTGTACAAGTACTCAACATTTTTTTAAAGAAAAATAAATGAAATTARTCAACCCTTGAGAAAAGTAGGGGGGCATATTAGCCATAGAACAGATAAAAAGGAGCTGCCGATTGCCGAATATTACATTTGATGCTCCAACAAATACAAAAATGTCCAGTGGACAATGAATACGGAGAATAAACGGCAAATTGGAACGCCAATGAATACGCTGATATTTAATTAACGCTGATTACGGAAATTAATTAGTTCGCTAATCTGTATTGTTTTAACACGGGTCTTGACAGTATAATAGATCAGAGGTGGTTAAGCCATTTCTCCGGTTCAGTCGTTTAGGATTGTTTTCATGTCGTCATATGTGCCATCCCCTAACACAAAAAAGTAAATAGGTTGTACTTTGTCAATTCGTTGCGGTGGAGTGTGGTATGAAAAGCTAGTAATAATGGTGGCGGACAATTGAATTTCGTCGATGTGGTGTTCGTTTCGGGTCAGCGATAACGTTATATTATATATAGATGAAATTAATTGCTCCGTACAATATATTTTTAATTAGTTAATCGCTAAAAGTTAAATGTTATTATTGTTAGCGTTTGACAAATAGGTTTAATGCTAACGTTAGTCAAATTGGAATACAAGTATATGCATTTTTTTAACAATAGCTACTTCGTAGTTAAAATACAAAAAAATCGTGGTTAATATATATACCGAAAGTAATAAACCGCAAAATCCGAAACATGTTTTAAGTTAACAATCTCTTTATATAAGCCAAGGGAGTAACGGTGTCCCCTAAACAATGACTGATTTGCCTTCTTAATATTAACTAATTTATTTAAAGTTCATTATTAAGAAAGGTTTGAAATTTACCCCAAAACAAAGTTTTGATTTAAAAAACACTTTTTTTAAAAAAAAACAATTTTTACAGAATTAAATTTAAAGAACGTAAATTACATATAGATTTTTTTTAAGTTTTAGACTCATAGCAACAAAAATAATTTAACATAACCGATCCTCTAATGTTTTTTTTTTAAAAAAATAAATTTTAAAAGGTCCTACAATCTAAGTAACAGTGATAGGTCAACAGTGTTGACAATTATAAAGGGTTTGAAAGATCCACATGGAAACGACACGTGTTGACGACTTGACGGTGTGATTTAATGGCTAGCAGGTTGGATTCAGGGAGGGTTTTCATCGGGCTTGTGGGCTCCGTTAGAACTTACAAGTGTCGGTTTCGTCGGAAGACGAAGTCAAGAAATGGGAAAAAGAAAGCGTCGCCTGAGAGATTCGACTCTCGCGGGGAAACCATGTACTTAGCAGGCACACGCCTTAACCACTCGGCCAAAGCGACTCTTTTGCTTACTTTCTTCTTGATTATTTAACTATTACTTATCACTACTCTTACATCTCTTTTAACTATCCCTCCATCTGAACTAACTTTTGGTTGTATATAAATGGTTGGTCATTTTGTTCAAACTCGACCCATTTTAATAAATCGTAATATCGCGTCAACACCATGTTTTAATTAAGCATGGATTTTGAGTCAAAGCCGTTATTTAGTGTATTGTTAGTGCATGAGTCGTGTGATTTTCATTCTAAAGTTAATAATAAGGTAATTTTGTGTAGATGTATATCATGTAAATTCATTTACTATACAAAATATAGTTACAAAACTGACAATTGATGGCACACATTGTTTTGATGATTAGTAAGAAGTGAGAAGAAATAGAATTGAGCAGCTTCGGTGTGTTGGCAAACCAGAGAACGCAATGCAGTTTGAATGTGGAGAAAAGCTGTTTTGATTTGGGGTCGTCAATGAGACTTTCCATTTTCTTAAATAGTTTTGGGCCTGTCCACAATAATTGACAATAGACATTTTGATTTCAGGCATTTGCACTAATTGTCTATTCAAGGAGTACCACTATAAATTCATAATCTTTGAATGGGGTCATCGACTCACTACTCATTAAGGCCTTGGGGGGGATAGAATGTGGAATTATCAAATTTGAAATCGCAAACTATTTAAGATCATGTTGCATCATTCACCTCATCCTCCTTCTTCGGGTCAAAGGTGAGTTGAAACCACGCAATATCAACCGTATAAGTTCATCGATGCAAATAAGTACAACTTTAATTCGACGCTAATGCAACACCAATGTAGCATTCTATGAGCATAACCAATGCAAGTCCGAGCTCCATTTGTCGTTAGTATGCAAAATTGTCCTTTGTAGTTAATTGATAATGATTTTGCTAACAGGCACCCTCAAAGGTTAAACAAGGACCTGCATATAATTCTTAAAAATATTATAGTCTTAGAGTGCATGCCTAATTCACATGTCAAATTGCAGTTTAATGCTTGCAATATTTGAATCGGCCTCGAGTTTGGTTGGTTGGGCACTTGGGCAGGCTCTTGTTACAACACGCAATTAGTGACTAATCAAATCAAATCAAATCATGGTCACTTCCTAAGCAACCCATATTTGCACAATCAACTTCTCCTTAACAACTCTTTCTAATCACCTGTACATCTACACCCCACTTCTTCTATAATCTTACCTGTCATTTTTTATTTCTGCACATCAAACAAAACCACCTTTATTTAATCATTTTATCTTTTTCTTTAATCCTTTAAACAATTTAACCTAATTTAACTAATTTCCTCCCTTTTCCTTTTCCTTTTTCTCATCTCCAATCCGCTCAACAGATGCTTCACCTAATTCCCCATTCTACCCTCGATTTCCCCTTTTTACTCCTCCCACCACGCCGCGCCGCAATCAACGGCTCAAGCCGCTCACGCCGCCGCAGATCAACGGCTTTATGTGTCAGCTAGGGTTCTGATAGGCGCGGGTATTTCGGTAAATGCTGGAGATTCCTTGCTGCTATCGGTGGCGCTCCTCATTTTCACGGTGGTTCTGCGGTGGTCGTTGAGATGCCGACTCCACAAGGTTGAAGATGTTGCTGCTGGTTTGGCTACGGCTTCTTCTCATGGTGAACCTCCAATGGCGGAATTTCGCGAGTTTCGAGGAGAATCGTGGTTTTGCGCGGGTGATTAATGGAAGTAATGGTCGGTATGAGTGTGCTGTTTGTCTCTCTCTACTTCCACTCGTTGCTCTCGTTGAAAGCTGTTCGTTACTGTAGTTGGCTTCGAGTATCGTTTTCCGATTTTTTTTTTAATATGATTTGATCTGAGTTGAATTATTTTCTTCTGAATTTATGCATTTGTTTATTTGATTGGTTGAATGGTTCATCTTCTTCACGTGGAGTGTTTCGAGGAATTTATTAATGTTGTAAATGTCGATTTTATTTATTGAATTACAATCAAGGAAATTGCATGAATAAAGTTGTGAATACGTGAAAGGAGTTGAAGTGAATTTCATTATTACTTAGTTTGCTCGATCATTCGGAATAGACTACTATCTTTGGGAACAAGGCTTTGGATTGTTGTTGAATGTGGAGGTATTTTATGAAATGTCAAAAACTTTAGTGCATTGATTTCTTATAAACTGATGACCGGCATCGGGTTCATCAGTGCTAAATATGGCAGACTCTGTGTGTTGGATGTGCAGAGCATGATTTCTAATGTATTACAGAGTGTGTTTTTTTGCTAGGGGGTATTTTAGAGTTTGATTTGAGGCTAAGGCATTATGGAAATAAGGTATATAAGGGAAGGTGAAGGAATTCAAATTATGGTTGTGTTAAAACTGGATTGGGTCACTTTGGGAGATTGGGTTATGATTCATTATTTGTTTATACGGGTAGTCGGGTGTGTGCGCCAATCGAAGTATCACTTGCATAGCTGTATTATGAATGAACATATAACTTTGGTGTCTTGTTCTAAAAGTAACAAGTTGAGGAATGAAGATTGTTCAAGGGTCAAGGCAGCAAGTTGTCTTAATTAGCAGAGTCTCTCAGTGAATTGATATGTAATTCATAACCTTTTCTTTTCGTCCTTGCACTTTTATCTCCACCACTTAGGGTCTAGAATGCTGTGTTTGGTGTAAAAGCGACACTGTTAATGATTCTTGTTTGGTTTTCTTTGCTGGTCATCACCTGTATTAGCTAGTGGTTGAATTGATTTGGACTTGGTTGGTCAGCTACTGCTTGGTGTCATGAATTTCATTTTTTATACTTGCTATCAGTTTTTGAATTTTGTATCAGCTAGTTTCAGCTTGTAATTGGCTATTTTTGGGTTTGTGTTGATCATTCTTTTTTTTTTTTTTTACTGCTTCATTGTAGTTCTAGTAAGTGCCAATTATTCATTGGAGACAAGGTACAAGTATGAATGCCATCTCAGGGCCCAAATGCATTTGGAGAGAAGTTTGAATGAGATGGAGAAGCCGTGGAGCAATCTGAGACAATGATGTCGTCTGCTGAAGATATGCGATGATTGACGAAAGAAACATGACAAGTAAGTTGCATAATGATTTTGGGTTCGGGTTCATCTTACCCCGTATCTACGGTGACAATTTCTTCTTCGGATATTGAGGCTGGGAGGAGTTCATCTTGTGATACGCGCCTCATATGAGCCAAGTGAAGTAAGAATAACTCAATGTATATTAATACTTCTGTGAAAAAGTTAAGCAGAGAGAAATCAAGGCAAAATGTAGAGTGAAATCCAGGTCTTCCATTCAAACATTCACCAAGTTTTAGAAAGATAATTCTTTTGACAGGGCTCTTGGTAACATACCTTCTTCTAAGGCCAATGAGGGTGAAACATCAAGCATCGAAAGTGAAATCCTTGTCCAATAAACATTCGACATAGTTGATGTCTTCAAGAAGTAATATGTTCAAGCGAGTGCCACATAATGGCTTTACATCATCACTCCAGAAAGTTGCGACATTTTAAATCCTCTCATCAGAAGAAGCCACTTATGTAGCTTGGTTAAATGTCAACTAACCGTAATTGCAAGGTATTTTCAGGGTCACTTTTCAGTTCTCACATTTACTTTCCTGTCAAATCTTGTTTTTTTACTTTGGTCTACTTTATCTTACAGGACTGCTTAGTATGATGCATTTTTGAGATTGTATTCTAAATGATGTTGAGTTGAAACCTTTTGTCTTACAAACTGTGGAATAGGTAATTATCTAATAATTGTCCAATCATAATCAATTGCTTCATTATCAGTCACGAGTCCTAATCGCTTGTTAAGGCTGCATGCATCTTGACTTCCTTACACCATGTAAATGTGGGGGCCACAGTAGTAGTAGGTATGCATGTTGTTATAATGCTCTGTTATTTAAGTCTTAACTATGCTGGCTGGTTTTTGATTAAGATATTATGCTCTGGCTCAAAAGTAAACTATATATCGCATTCTTATCCACTAAATTTGGATCATTTATATTTACAATAGCCTATTTATCCATTGACACAATGTTGCCAGCTCTTTAAAGAGCCTCCCATGAAATGGAACTGAATTTTTGTTTGGAGTTGTGTAAACTCGGTTAATGTTTGCCTAATGCTTATTCGATCTTTGTCTTCCAATGTCTTGTAGTTGCTATGCAAATGCTGTGCTCCAATGCCTTGCCTACACTAGGCCTTTGACGACATACCTGCTTCAAGGGCTTCATTCAAAAGAATGCAAGTATCTACTCAGAAATGCCCTGTGGCTTTGTTTCCTTTATATTTTCTCTATTTTTGTTCTTTATGGCTTTCTCATTTGTATTGCTCTCCTCAGGTTMGAAGGAGGGATGGTGCTTTATTTGTGAGTTTGAACAACTTATGCTGAAGGGAAAGGAAGGTTACACTCCACTATCTCCCGTGCGGATCCTCTCCAACATCAGTCATCTTGGTCATGGAAGAGAAGAAGATGCCCATGAATTTTTGAGGTCAGAAAATTATTGTCCTTTTAGAATTTTCCATTTTCCCCCTTCCTGTATTGCGTCTAACAAAAATATAGATAGGCTTAACATTTCTTTTGCTAAGATGACAGGTACGCTGTTGATACTATGCAGTCTATTTGTGCGGAGTTGGCTGGATTTGTAYGTTCTGAGAGGGAGGAAAGTACTTTTGTGGGTATGACATTTGGGGGCTTTCTACATTCTAAGGTTTGGACTTTTATTTAGACGATGAACATTGATTCTTATTTGGACATTTATATCAATACATTAGATATTTGCTTGTYCTGATAAATTTTTAATCTCTCAGATAATATGCTCGAAGTGCCATAATAAATCTGATAAGTATGAAAGGATGATGGATCTTACTGTAGAGATAGATGGGGATGTCAGGACTCTGGAACAAGCACTTAGAAGATTTACAGCTTCTGAAACGTTAGAAGGGAATAACAAGTACTATTGTGTCAGGTTTAATTTATCCCCTTTTTGGTCAGAAGCCTCTTTTTTTTTTCACCTGTGTGTGCGTGTGTGTGCGCGCTTCCTGCATTGCATGTATCTTTGATTTTATTAATCACGGGGTATTGAATGCAGCAGATGTAACTCATACAAAAAAGCCAAGAAGAAGTTGTCCATTTTTCAAGCTCCAAATATCCTTACAATTGTGCTAAAGCGTTTTAAGGTTGTTCTACACCCCTCCCTCCCGGTGCTCCTTCTGATTTGAATAATTTCATGCAAATACATGTGCTAATGGTTTAACTATTTTGTTCAGGCTGGTAGTTTTACAAAGTTGAAAAAGCCTGTTCAATTTCCGGATATTTTGAATTTGACTCCTTATATGAGTGACTCGAGTGATAAATACCCTCAATACAATCTATATGCTGTGGTGGTTCARTTGGATGTCTCAAGTGCTGAATTTTCTGGTCATTATGTGTGCTATGTGAAGAATTACCGTGAAGAGTGGTTTAAGATTGATGACAGTGTGGTATGTCTCTTCTCGGTAACTCCTCAGAAATGTATGGAATTTTGCAGTGTCATATCTTTCTTGTCTTCTAATATATTCAAGTTTTTGGTTGATAGTCTTGTTATATYGTTCATCAGATAGGTGGAAACCCATTTTGTGTTCATTTTTTTACATGTCACTTTGTATGCTATGCAATTATTGGAGTCTTGCTGGCAAGTGATTAGTTAATGATCTGCTTCAGGTTATCAGTGTGGATCTGAGGAAGGTCTTATCAGAAGAAGCTTACATGCTCCTSTATGCAAGGTAAGAATTCTTGTAACAAYCTGATATTTCAGATCCTCTTTTGAATTAGGTATAGAAGAAACTATTTCGGACACCTAAATATGGTTTCACTAACCATTTCATATTATTTAAAGGTAAAAAAACTAAAAAGCAGAAGAGAAAGTTAAGGCAATAGACCTTTGCAACTATCCTGTACAAGCATAAATTTTTTGTTAGAATTTCCACTCATCGAATGTGGACCTATGGTTTTTGTCAATTTTGAAATTTATGCGTTTATTTTTCGCYAARTTATCATTATTGATATTCAAATACAAGTAATAGTTTGACAGCAACTCTCTTACTTCAGGGACACTCCAAGGCCTCCTGTWTCAGGAAGAAATTTTTATGATGGCAAGTCCTCTGAAGTTACACGTACACCTGTTGATCGCACTGAAAAATATGCTAGTGTTGATCCTTGGGTGATACAGAATCAGCCAAGTAAAAGCGGATTTGCAAAGGATCCATCATTTGTGGAGGAGTGGGTTACCCATTCTGTTAAAAGCATTCCAAGGGTGGATTCATCAAGTGAGGTCTCCTCYTTGTTCAGCTATTCGGAGGAAGGCACATGTAGCACACCAAGCACCAAGGACTCAGCTAGTGTAGATGATTTTTCTGATTACATATTCGGAAGAGGCAAAGCTCGTCAATAAGGTCTGAATGCTGCTATAAATTAAGCTGTTTGCATTCGGCCTGCCATTTTTGAGTTGTAAAAGCTCTAGAGTCGGTAAATGGGAAGTTACTGTAAAGACTGTATCCTGTATATGTCAAAGTTAACCACCAATAGGAGTATAGGACTAACTGACTAGTTTAGTGTTAATTATTATTAAGATCWATTAGGATTATGGGAAGTTAAGCTCAAATGTTTTTTAAGGTRTGAGCTTTTTAAGTCACATGGAGGGTTAAGTTAGATTTTTGGCGAATTCAGTGTATAGCTTGTAGGTTGTGTAATAGAAACATGTGTTGTACATTTATATTAAGAAATTAACTATATGGTTGCAATCGAAATTCATATTTTATGGGAGTTCTTATTGCAATCGAAATTCATATTTTATGGGAGTTCTTAATTCTTTCCAATGAGAACTTGTAACAATGGATGTTATTATGTCATATATGTATTCAATTAAAGTGATTATACTTGCATTATTGTTCAATGAGAACTCAGAACCTCTCCGTATCTTTAAGCATTAACCACAGAAGTTCCTACATACTGGAGGCCTTAAGGCAAACCACATATTTCCGAATTTATGGTTATGGTTTTCGTCAGAATAAGCAATTTTGTTTTCCCGACGGCAGAAGAGTACTCAACGTTGGGTCATCAGTGTCGGATAATGTTCGGTTAACACAGTAATATTAGAAGGCCATAGGCAATTAGATTTCATTGATTACGAGAAATATCAATCAGGGATAAGTGGATAACACTCTCGACTAGCGAATCCTTGTCCAAATCCAAAGATTTTACACTGTCAAAAATAGAACATTGAGTGAGTTGCTCATTAGCCTCACTAAAAACCTGAGAAAAACTAACGAGGTCACAAGTGTCCATCATGAACACCTGAATAAGACTATAAGAGCAATTTATAACAAGTGTACAAATTATAATAACTTTCATTATTAATAGTTAACCAGCAAAAGATTTAGTAAAAAAATGGTTAATTCAAACACATACAGATCTTGTTCTACACTTCTACTTCAAAGAGAGATTTATCAATCCTGTTTTTGGTCAGGAGTCTCATTATGCTTTACTCGTGACTCTGCAAGAAACCGCTTTGTGCTTTCAAGTACACCAAAGAAAATAGAACCTCCAATACCAATCCACATTACTCTAGGTCCAATCCCCTGCATAATTAGGACCAATTCACAGTGAGAGAGGATTACAGGGTGGAAGCAAAACAGATTTCCTTCAAAATCAATAGACAACCGAGGTCATTGTGAAATTCAAAAAGGTTTTAGATTTAGATATTAGTAGTAGTTAGATTACAAATTGCACACCTCCTTCCACATCCCAATCAACATTGCATTCCAACGATCCAGTCATAATATGAATCACACAGGTATCYCCAAGTTGAAAAGATTAAGCAGGCAGCTGCATACAAGTATAAACCTAAAATTTACCTTTAAAAGGGCAGGGGCTCCCTCATCCCTCACAATAGTCTTGACACAATCTACTATGCCTTTGTATTGGTTACCGGATCCCTGTGAAATTACAATACAATGCCAATGGGTCACTACGAAATCACATGCAACAAGCAAATAAATTCAGACACAAAAATTGATAAATTAGAACCAAATAAGTCGCACGAACTAGATATAAGATACACAATACAAATTATAGAAGATACCTGGATCATTAATCTAGTCTTTATTACATCAAGAGGGGTAGTAATTGCACCAGTTAATGCACCTAAAAAATGTAATGAAGACAGTTACTGGATTATACAAAGTGTGCATCCAAATGCATGCCAAAGTCAGAAGGAGCTTTTAATAGAGTGATACATCATGCAGAAGTATCTTGCTCCACTTCTGCAGTCACAAAGCTCACTCAAGGTAATCACTAAAATGTCTCCAAAACCATTGATGTGGGGATGGGTGGGTGGGTCAGTAGGTAAAATTAGCTGATTTGAAAATCAATAAAATTTGGTAAGTTCACACATAACATAAACAAGAAAAATAACGACTAGTTCTAGCCTGTATCCACAACAGCTAACTCGGACCAAACATTTGAGATTAAGGGCATCCACAAAAGTTCAAACCTCTGACCCTATGCCATATCATCTTCTTAGAAACCCCTCCCATAACAAACCTTACACTAACAATAGTTCAAACCTCTTCGGGGTTTGTAGGTGGGACCCCTCCCATACATACATTTATCTTTAAATAAAAATTATAAATTTTACCTAATGTGATTTTATTTTACAACCAATACCCCCCCCCCCTCCTCCCTCTCTCTCTCTCTTAAATTCCACCTCACCAAAGACAAAGCACTTACTATTTCCATACACCTCCCAACTTTCAAACTCCATAAACTACCACCCACAATAGAGAATTTGTTTTTCAAACCTCAAAATCCAAAAAAAAAAAAAAAACCCATGACAAACCCCTTATTGTGGATTCCCTAAGGATAATATGTATAGAGAGGACTATTCATCTTATTGCTTTTTACATGCATAGCTAGAGCATGAAAGATACAAAATTCTTCCAATTTGTTTCTGCAATATGGCTCTCAGAATACAAATAGCTCACGCTTTAAAAAAATGAGATTTTTCACATGCAATATTTCCATTTTAAAGTATTCAAATAGCTTCGCCCTCACCACCACCACAAAAGAATCACTTAAANGAAAATTAATTGCTCCGTAACAAATATATTTTTAATCTAGTTTAATCGCTAAAAGTTAAAATGTTATTATTGTTAGCGTTTGACAAAATAGTGTTTAATGCTAACCGTTAGTCAAATTGGAATACAAGTATATGCATTTTTTTAACAATAGCTACTTCGTAGTTAAAATACAAAAAAAATCGTGGTTATAAATATATAAACCCGAAAGTAATAAACCGCAAAAATCCGAAACATGTTTTAAGTTAACAATCTCTATTATATAAGCCAAGGGAGTAACGGTGTCCCCTAAACAATGACTGATTTGCCCTTTATTAAATATAAACTAATTTATTTAAAAGTTCATTAATTAAAGAAAGGTTTGAAATTTACCCCCAAAACAAAGTTTTGATTTTAAAAAAAAACTTTTTTTTTTGAAAAAGAAAACACAATTTTTACAAGAATTAAATTTCAAAGAACGTCAAATTTACATATAGATTTTTTTTCAAGTTTTAAGCATGCATAGCATAAACAAAAAACTAATTTAACATAACCAATCCGTCCTAATGTTTTTTTTTTTTAAAAAAAAATAAATTTTAAAAGGGGGCCTACTAATCTAAGTAACAGTGATAGGTCAACAGTGGTTGACAATTATAAAAGGGTTTGAAAAGATCCACATGGAAAACGACACGTGTTGACGACTTGACGGTGTGATTTAATGGCCTAGCAGGTTGGATTCAGGGAGGGTTTTCATCGGGCTTGTGGGCTCCGTTAGAACTTACAAGTGTCGGTTTTCGTCGGAAAAGGACGAAGTCAAGAAAATTGGGAAAAAAAGAAAGCGTCGCCTGAGAGATTCGAACTCTCGCGGGGAAACCCCATGTACTTAGCAGGCACACGCCTTAACCACTCGGCCAAAGCGACTCTTTGTTTTACTTTCTTTCTTGTATTTATTTAACTACTTACATTATCACGACTATCTTGTACTCCCTCCATCTGAAACTAACATTTTTGTGTTAAATAATGGGTTGGTCATTTTGATTCAAACTCGACCCATTTTAATAATCGGTAATATCGCTCAACACCATTGTTAATTAAGCATGGATTCTTTGAGTCAAAGCGTTAATTTAGTATTGTTAGGCTGAGTCGTGTTGATTTTTCATTCTAAAGTTAATAATAAGGTAATTTTGTGTAGAATGTATAGTCATGTAAATTCATTTACTATACAAAAATATAGTTACAAAACTGAAATTGCATGGCACACATGTTTTGATGATTAGTAAGAAGTAGAGAAATAAGAATTGAGCAGCTTCGGTGTGTTGGCAGAACCAGAGAACGCAAGCAGTTTGAATGTGGAGAAAAGCTGTTTTGATTTGGCTCGTCAAATGAGACTTCCATTTTCATTACATAGTTTTGGCCTGTCCACAACTAATTGACAATAGACATTTTGATTTCAGGCATTTGCACTAAATTGTCTATCAATTGGAGTACCACTATAAATTCTAATCTTTGAATGGGGTCATCGACTCTACTCATTAAGGCCTGTGGGGATAGAATGTGGAATCATATCAAATTTGAATCGCAAATCTATTCTATATCATGTTGCATCATTCATCCTCCATCCTCCTTCTCGTGGGGTCAAAGGTGGAGTTGAAACCACGCATATCAACCGCGTATAAGATATTCGATGCAAATAAGTACAACTTTAATTCGACGCATAATGCACACCAATGTAGCATTCTATGAGCATAACCAATGCAAGTCCGAGCTCATTTTACGCTAGTATGCAAAAATTGTCTTTGAGTTCAATTATATATGATTTTGCTAACAGACCACTCAAAGCGTTAAACAAGGACCTGCATATAATTCTTAAAAATAATTTAGTCTTAGAGTGCATGCCTAATTCACATGTCAAAATTGCGTTTAATGTCTTGCAATATTTGAATCGGCCCTCGAGTTTGGTTGGTTGGGCACTTGGCAGGGCTCTGTTACAACACGCAATTAGTGACTAATCCAAATCAATCAAATCATGGTCACATTCAATTAAGCAACCCATAATTTGCACAATCTAACTTCTCCCTTACACAACTCTTCTAATCACCATGTACCATCTACCACCCACCTTCTTCTATAATCTCCTGTCATTTTTTATTTCTGCACATCAAACAAACCACCATTATCATTTAATCATTTATCTTTTTTTAATCCTTAAAAACCAATTTAACACCTCATTTAAACTAATTTCCTCCCTTTTCCCTTTTCCTTTTTTCTCATCTCAATCTCGCTCAACAGATGCTTCAACCTAATTCCCCATTCTACCCCCTCGATTTCCCCCTTTTACCTCCCTCCCACCACCGCCGCCGCCGCAATCAACGGTCAAGCGCTCCACGCCGCCGCGATCAACGGCTTTTGTGTCAGCCTAGGGTTCTGATAGGGCGGGTAATTTCGGTAAATGCTGGAGATTCCGTTGCTGCTATCGGTGGCGCTCCTCATTTTCACGGTGGTTTGCGGTGGTCGTTGAAGGATGCGATCCAACAAGTTGAAGATGTTCTGCTGGTTTGGCTACGGTTCTTCTCATGGTGACTCCAATGCGG
Source organism: Bassia scoparia (assembly GCA_008642245.1). NCBI lineage: Eukaryota > Viridiplantae > Streptophyta > Magnoliopsida > Caryophyllales > Amaranthaceae > Bassia > Bassia scoparia. The sequence goes on from SNQN01000292.1 coordinate 137,977, forward strand.
AATTTCGCGAGTTTCGACGGAGAATCGTGGTTTTGCGCGGGTGATTAATGGAAGTAATGGTCGTTGAGTGTAGCTTTGTCTTCTCTCTCACTTCCACTCGTTGCTCTCGTTGCAAAGCTGTCGTTACTGGTTAGTGCTTCGAGTATCGTTTTCCGATTTTTTTTTTAATATGATTGATCTGAGTTGGAATTATATACACTCAAGTTGCATTTTTTTTTATATTGTGTTGTTGAATGGTTCTCTTCTTCACGTGGATGATTGAGATTATACATGTGTAAATGTCGATTTATTAATTGAATTACAAATCAAGGAATTGCATGACATAAAGTTGTAGATTACGTGAAAGGAGTGAAGTGAATTCATTATACTTAGTTGCTCGATCATTTCGAATAGACTACCTATCTTGGGAACAAGGCTTTGGATTGTTGTTGAATGGTGGAGGTATATTTTATGAAATGTCAAAACTTTAGTGCCATTGATTTCTATATAACTGATGACCGGCAATCGGTTCATCAGGCTAAATATGGCAGACTCTGTGTGTGTGGATGGCAGAAGCATGATTTCTAATGTATTACAAGAGTGTGTTTTTGGGGGGTAATTTAGAGTTTTGAGCTCAAGGCTTATGAAAATCTATATAATAAGGGAAGGGAGGAAGATGGTGTCCCCCTCATAAAAAGTCTTTTTATACCCTAATGAATTTTGAAAATTTTGAATTAATGTGTCTAAACTACCTTTTGCTTATTATGTGATTAAAAATGAAATTATATTCTTTATGTAACTTAATACTGAAAAGTTTTAAACAATGAATTGAAGCATTAATGGTTTTATTTTGAATTTCAAGTCATATTTAAAAAAAAAACAATCATAAATGTATTACTAATTAGCTATAAACATTTATTCTATACATACTTTTAATTATTTTTAATGATGAAATATAATTTTCATAGCCTAAGCACGCATCAGGTTGCACATAAAATTATAGTGTTTAAGGAAGTGGAAGAGAATTCAAATTATGTGGGTTGTGTAAAAACTGGGATTGGGTCACTTTGGAGATGGGGTTTATGATTCATTATTTGTTTACGGGTATCGTGGTGTAGGCGCCATACGAAGTATCACTTGCATAGCTGTATTATGAAATGAACATATAACTTTGGTGTCTTGTTCTAAACGAACAAGTTGAGGAATGAGATTGTTCAAGGATCAAGGCAGCAAGTTGTCTTAATTAGCAGAGTCTCTCCAGTGAAATTGATATGTAATTCATAACCTTTTTCTTTTCGTCTTGCACTTTTATCTTCCAACCCACTTAGTTCTAGGAAATGCTGTGTTTTGGTGTAAAAGCGACCATGTAATGATTCTTGTTTGGTTTCTTTGCTGTCATCACCTTGATTAGCTAGTGGTTGAATTATTTGGACTGTGTTGGTCGCTACTGCTTGTGTCATGAATTTTCATTTTTTGTAACTTGCTATCAGTTTTTGAATTTGTATCAGCTAGTTTCGCTTGTATTGGCTATTTTTTGGGTTTGTGTTGATCATTTTTTTTTTTTTACTGCTTCATTGTAGTTCTAGTAAGTGCCAAATATTCATTGGAGACAAGGTCACAAGTTGAAATGCCATCCTCAGCCCAAATGCATTGAGAGAGATAGTTTGAATGAAGAATGGAGAAGCCGTGAGCAATCTTAGACAAATGATGCTCGTCTGCTGAAGATATGCCGATGATTGACGAAAGAAACATGACAAGTAGTTGCATAATGATGTTTGGGTCGGGTTATCTTACCCGTCATCTACGGTGACAATTTCTTCTTCGGATATTGAGGCTGGAAGGAGTTCTCTTGTGATACGAGACGCCTCATATGAGCCAAAGAAGATAAGAATACTCAATGATATTAATACTTCTGTGAAAAAGTAAGCAGAGAGAAATCAAGCAAAATGATAGGTGAAATCCAGGTCTTCAAATTCAAAATCACCAAGTTTTTAGAAAGATAATTCTTTGACAGGGCTCTTGGTAACATACCTTCTTCTAAGGCCAATGGGTAAACAACAAGCATCGAAAGTGAAATCCTTTCCAATAAACATCTACAATAGTTTGATGTCTTCAAGAAGTAATAATGTTTCAAGCGAGTTGCCACTAATGGCTTTACATCATCACTCCAGAAAGTTGCGCACATTTTAAATCCTCTCATCAGAAGAAGCCACCTTATAGTAGCTTGGTTAAAATGTCAACTAACCGTAATTGCAAGGTATTTTCAGGGTCACTTTTCAGTTCTCACATTTACTTTTCACAAACATCTTGTGTTTATACTTTGTCTACTTAATCTTACAGGCACTGCTTCAGTATGATGCATTTTTTGAGATTGTATTCCTCAAATGATGTTGAGTTGAAACCTTTTGGTCTTCAAATGTGGAAATAGGTAATTATCTAATAATTGTCCAATCATAATCAATAGCTTCATTATCAGTCACGAGTCACTAATCGCTTATGTCTAGGCTGCATGCATCTTGACTCCTTAACCATGTAAATGTGGTGCCACAGTAGTAGTAGGTATGTCATGTTGTTATAATCTCTGTTATTTAAGTCTTAACTATGCTGGCTGGTTTTGATAAGATATTATGCTCTGGCTCAAAAAGTAACTATATATCGCCATTCTTTCCACTAAATTTGGATCATTATTATTATACATAGCCTATTTATCCATTGACACAATGTTGCCAGCTCTTAAAGAGCCTCCCATGAAATGGAACTGAATTTTTGTTTGAGTTGTGAAACTCGGTTAATGTTTGCCTAATGCTTATTCGATCTTGTCTTCCAATGTCTTGTAGTTGCTATGCAAAGCTGTGCTCAATGCCTTGCCTCACTGGCCTTTGACGACAATACCTGCTTCAAGGCTTCATTCAAAAAGAATGCAAGTATCTACTCAGAAATGCCTGTGGCTTTGTTTCCTTATATTTTCTCTATTTTGTTTCTTATGGCTTTCTCATTTGTATTGCTCTCCTCAGGTTTGAAGGAGGGATGGTGCTTTATTGTGAGTTTGAACACTTATGCTTGAAGGGAAAGAAGGTTACACTCCACTATTCCCGTCCGTATCCTCTCCAACATCAGTCATCTGGTCATTGGAAGAGAAGAAGATGCCATGAATTTTGAGGTAGAATTGCTAGAAATTTTATCTTCTGTTATATATATTTTCATTTCCCCTTATATGCGTCTAACAAAAATATAATGGCTTAACATTTCTTTTGCTAAGTACAGGTACGCTGTTGATACTATGCAGTCTATTTGTGCGGAGTTGGCTGGTTGTAGGTTCTGAGAGGAGGAATTCTTTTGGGTATGACATTGGGGCTTTCTACATTCTAAGGTTTGGACTTTTATTTAGGACGATGACATTGATTCTTATTTGACATTTATATCAATACATTAGATAATTTGCTTGTGCTGATAAATTTTTTAATCTCTCAGATTAATATGCTCGATGCCTAATAAATCTGATAAGTATGAAAGGATGATGATCTTACTGTAGAGATAGATGGGGATGCTGACTCTGGAACAAGCACTTAGAAGATTTACAGCTTCTGAAACGTTAGAGGGAATAACAAGTACTATTGTGTCAGGTTTAATTTATCCCCTTTTTGGTCAGAAGCCTTTTTTTTTTTTCACCTGTTGTGTGGTGTGGTGCGCGCTTCCTGCATTGCATGTATCTTTGATTTATTAATCACGGGGTTATTGAATGCAGCAGATGTAACTCATACAAAAAAGCCAAGAAGAAGTTGTCCATATTTTCAAGCTCCAAATATCCTTACAATTTGTGCTAAAGCGTTTTAAGGTTGTCTACACCCCTCCCTCCCGGTGCTCCTTCTGATTTGAATAATTTCATGCCAAATACATGTGCTAATGGTTAACTATTTTGTTCAGGCTGTAGTTTTACAAAGTGAAAAGCCTGTTCAATTCCGATATTTTGAATTTGACCTTATATGAGTGACTCGAGTGATAAATACCCTCAATACAATTATAATCTGGTGTGGTTCATTTGGATGTCTCAAGTTGTCTGTTATTATGTCATATTGTCTATGTGAGAATTACCGTGAAGAGTGGTTTAAGTTGATGACATGTGTGTGATCTACTCTCTTCGGTAACTCCTCAGAAATGTATGGAATTTGCAGTGTCATATCTTTCTTGTCTTCTAATATATTCAAGTTTTTGTTGATAGTCTTGTTATATAGTTCATCAGATAGGTGGAACCCATTTTGTGTTCATTTTTTAACATGTCACTTTGTATGCTATGAATTATTGGAGTCTTGCTGGCAAGTGATTAGTTAATGATCTGCTTCAGGTATCAGTGTGGATCTGAGGAAGGCTTATCAGAAGAAGCTTACATGCTCTGTAATGCAAGTAAGAATTCTTGTAACAAGCTGATATTTCAGATTCTCTTTTGATTAGGTATAAGAAGAAACTATTCGGACACCTAAATATGGTTTCACACCATTTCATATTAATTTAAAGGTAAAAAACTAAAAAGCAGAAAGAGAAAGTTAAGGCAATAGACCTTTGCAACTATCCTGTACAAGCATAAATTTTTTTTAGAATTTCCACTCATCGAATGTGGACCTATGGTTTTTGCATTTTGAATTTATGCGTTATTTTTCGCAAATTTATATTATTGAATCAAATACAAGTATAGTTTCACCACTCTGCTTTCTCAGCACTAGGCTCCTGTATCAGAAAATTTATGATGCAAGTTCTCATCCTGTACACCTGGTAATTACATACGCGAACAAAAGTTATCATGTTTTGAGTATGATAAGTACCTCAATGTTTAAGTAATAGCATGTTTCAAAGATTATGCAAATCCCATCTCACTTTAGTGCTGATGGATTAGGTGGGAGTTCCCCCTTCTGTAAACATTAGATCCAGAGAGGGGAATTCATCAATTGAGGTCTCCTATTTCAGCATTCGGAGGAAGGCACATGTAGCACACCAAGCACCAAGGACTCAGCTAGTGTAGATGATTTTTCTGATTACATATTCGGGAAGAGGCAAAGCTCTGTCAATAAGGTCTGAATGCTGCTAAAATTAAGCTGTTGCATTCGGCCTGCCATTTTGAGTTGTAAAAGCTCTAGAGTCGGTTAATGGGAAGTTACTGTAAAGACTGTATCCTGTATATGTCAAAGTTAACCACAATGGAGTATAGGACTAACTGACTAGTTTAGTGTTAAATATTATTAAGATCTATTAGATTATTGGAAGTTAAGCTCAAATGTTTTTTAAGGTCTGAGCTTTTTAAGTCACATGGAGGGTTAAGTTAGATTTTGGAAATTCAGTGTATAGCTTGTAGGTTGTGTAATAGAAACATGTGTTGTACATTTATATTAAGAAATTAACTATATGGTTGCAATCGAATTCATTTTATGGGAGTTCTTCATTTCCAATAGGAACTTGTAACAATGGATGTTTATGTCAATATGTATCAATTAAAGTGATTATACTTGCATTATTGTTCAATGAGAATCAGAACCTCTCCGTATCTCTTAAGCTTAACAGAAGTTTCATACTGGAGGCCTTAAGGCAAACCACATATTGTTAGCTTAAGGTTCCTCATATTCAGTAGGAATGCTTTGTCTTAAGGCAAGATATCAATTTGGGTCTCCGTAAATTTACGCACAGAACAGACTCAACGTTGGGTCATCAGTGTCGGATAATGTTCGGTTAACACCTATTTAGAAGCCTAGGCATTAGATTCATTGATTACGAGAAATACATCAGGATAAGTGGATAACACTCTCCGACTAGCGATCCTTGTCCAAATCCAAAGATTTACATGTCAAAATAACATTGAGTGAGTTGCTCATTAGCCTCATAAAACCTGAGAAAACTATCGAGTCGCAAGTGTCCATCATGAACACCTGAAATAGACTATAAGAGCAATTTATAACAAGTGTACAAATTATAATAACTTCATTATTAATAGTTAACCAGCAAAATTTAGTAAAAATCTGGATCTAATTACCCTACCAGAGAAAAATCATATTCAAACCTGAGAAGTTTCTGTATTCGTTAAACAACCTTTTTTCCTCGATAAGTTGAAGGATTCTAAATAATATATCCATATCACAGTATTTTTCTTTTAGGTCAAGTGGGCAGTGAAAAGATTTGCCACCCACATTTTATTGCTACCTAGATTACTCTAATCATCTAAAATTTCCTATACTCTCTGCAAAGTAAAAATCGCGACTATTCTGTGCTTTTATAATCAAATGCACCAAAAAATACATGTCATTCACCGTCGAGCAATACGCCTACATTGTCACTGTGACCGTTATTTTACTCTGCGTCCAGTCCCCTGTTATCCCCAGAATTAAATTTACTAGCCTACCTGTTTACTAGTTGACCTGATGCTAACCCTTCAGACAGGAAAAGTTTTTTGAAGCTGCAGTCGACAGTTAGTTAAGAAAAAAACGGGGATTACAGTTAGTTGAGAAAATGAGATGCACAAAGTACACCTGCCTCTTCTTCACTGAAAAGCTCATCGTTGAAAAAGTATGACACACCGGTCACTTACTGGGCAAAGTCTCGATGACTAACTTCTATCCAAAGTTGTTTTGTGGTCTTTTGATGAATGACCTGAAATCTATACATATGGTTAAATTCAAACAAATTTAGGGATCTATAGTTATAAGATCATCAGTTCCAAGTATCTTCAAATTTAGCCTCATCCTATATTTAGTGATATATCAGACTTTATTCAAATTAATTAGACCAACACCGTCCTAAATCACAACCTACAACCCAGATCACTGACAATTAGGAAATAGACCAGAACCATTATCCAACGATTCCTAGTCATTCACTATTGGATTACTGCACATCAGGCTTCATCCGCCCAGTCTGCAACCTGCAATGTGTTGACTGAAAAGTTAAGCATGGCAGCTGCGCACTATACAATTGATAATGTTTGGCTTTCAAACAACCTTATAATAAGGACTTTGCATTAACCTATATAAAAACCATAAGACTGGAAGAGCTCCTCTAATCTTTCCCTCACTGCTATATATTAAAGTCAATATCTTGACACCATCTTCATTTCAGCCATCATAATAGCACCCCATATTTTCTAAATATCTTGCTAGCCTGCTAACTCGGATTACCGTTAATTCAGCATTGCGATCCCTGTGATTACCAACTGACAATTGCCCAATGGTTCACTACGAAAAATCACAATGGACACAACTCCGACTGTCACAGCAAAGATAGAATTCAGACACTCAAACAAATTGAAGAATTTAAACCAAATTAAGTCGCCTGTCTCAGCAGCTTGTTTACCAGAAAACTAATAGTATTCATTCTGTATAAAATGTACTAACACATACGAAAAGTAACAAAAATCTTATAGAAGATACCTGGATCATGAAATCGTTATAAAGACATCAAAACTGTGTTATGCTAATCAAGATTTGAACACTTATACAATTGATAAAGAGAAGAGCTAGTTGAATGTGGTGCACCAATTATAGCACTAAATGATAATGAATGAACATAACTATTGCGCTTATGGTATATACAGAGTGCGTGCATCCAAATATGGCCTAGAACGCAGAAGGACTATTTGAAAATAGAGAAACGCTTGGAATATCATAATTCATAACACAGAAAATATCATTTGTCCAGCTCTGCAGTCACAAGCTCACTCAAATAATCAGTAGCAATATAAATCATGTTCTATACCATAACTACCACAAAATCTAAAATAGTTTGACATAAGTTAGGGGAATTCATAGAATTTGAGACGTAGAAAAATCGATTGTCCCAACCGAAAATATGCCAGAGACTGGATTCAGCATATTTACTGCAAAGATAGTTAATGATATATGTAGTCAAAAATTGACTTAATTTTTGTCAAAGTTCAAGCTAGACTAATCTTTAGTAGTATCACATACAAATCAATACATAAATAACAAGGCCAAGGACACAAACTGAATAACGGACTATTCTTCGCACACAATAGTGATCCCACAAAACTTTTGCTAGACCGCTTCAGCCCAAGTATATCATTGTCATTATGACAAAGAATAAATTAACACAAACATTACTTTCACAAGATCTCTCAATAAAGTGTCAATCACAAAAAAGTTCATATGAACCCTATTCACATGACCATCTATTATATTCACTAGCGAATCATATAAATCTCATCTTAGAGAATATACCTCCTCCCTCTCAACACTCAACAAAAATGTCACTGTACAATTATACGATTCAATTCAACCTTATCTTCGTATCATCAAAAAGGTCAGATTTTGAATATAAACTAGTGAGTGATGAGCAACTCCCCTTGCCAGAATGACCTTTATACAGAATTTAATACGATAGTATAAACACCTAAATTAATAAATTTATTACACCACGTAAATGTCACTATAGTTTTTTAACACATGCCCCCACACCACGCCACCTTTCTCCATACCCGCTTCTCCTATCAGTTAACATATGACCTACATCCTCAGCGCTAAGACAAGCCATATATGACTTAACATATTTCAAACTACATTCTCCCAAATTTCTAAAAACTACCATTATTAGATAACTTGCAGCCAACCGCCAACAAGAAGAGATCTTTGTATTCAAGAACATCTATATCCAAAGATAAAAAAATAGAGAACAAACTCAAAAACACGACTAAATCAGTAAGTGTTGGATTCTCACAGACTAAGTGATGATATCCGTGAAGAATGAAGTCACTATTATTGCGTGCAACAAAGCAGCAGACTAAAAGCATGAAGAATACAAATTTTCCAACTTTGTATTCACTAGCATAAGTCAGCTATCTCTGAATACATAATAGTCTCAGTCTTAATAAAATAATTTAACTATATAAAATCACTAAAGCCAATATTTCCATTTTAAAGTATTCAAATAGCTTCGCCCTCACCACCACCACAAAAGAATCACTTAAACAGCTTGGAACCACACTGCCTAAATTCTTGTTTGCCAAAAAAAACTCGCTAAGATTACATGAAGATATTCAATAACCAACTGAGGTCGGATGAGTTCGTTACCAGCAAAGGCGCCAATGACAGCATTCTCAGGATCATTCAATTCTCTTTTGGCCTGGAAATATAGGAGGTTCACGAACAACATATCGTGGGAAAGAAAAGGTTAATGACCAACATTAAAATTTCCTCTTGCAAATTGTTTAATTAAAGATATTAATTTGTAGTAACATCAATATTCATTCAATTGCCTTGGTTTAAATTTCTTAGACTGAAAGTAGAATAGGCTACTATTAGGGCACTATCAAACGGCACTTGCAAGCTCATTGGATAAGAAAGGTGACACATAGACATGCAAAGAAACAAGAAAACTCACAGCTAATTTGTAACCAATACGAAGTTGTTCATACAGGCAGAACTGTATAGCATCAAAAGGTAAATCTCGTAGCAGAAATGATCGATAACCCTGCAATGTGCACAAAAGCAAAGAAGTGACTCAATGCTACAGGTGGGTTTAAAATATTTTATTTTCTCCATTTTTTTATACTTGCACCATTTTCCATTTTACGAAGTTGCAAATTACTTGCACCATTTAGTATTTAGGCAAAAGATTCTCTCTATCTCTCTCCTAGCACATAGGTCCTTCATTTCTCTGTCATATCCTTAAAAAAAGTGCACCCCAATTCAATGGTGCAACAACAACAAAGTATATATTTTTTCTTAATTAGCCAATAAAGGAATCCGAATGGATCATTCAAGAAAATAAAGACTGTGATCAGAGTCGAAGAGGGAAAGAAAACATTAAGTACCGCATAAAGACCTTTAAATCCCTCCTTTGATACAATTAGACGCACAGCACCAGGAGCTGAAGTAAATTGCCCTGTTTGCATCCTCTGCTTAACAACCTGTGGCACAATGGCGTTAAAAATAGCCTAAAACAGCAATTTAAAATACATGCGCAATACAAGAAAATTACTTCAGTAGGAACCCGAATAAGAGAAGCAGCAACTCCACCAAGGGCACCTGCAGTCTGAATAAAAAGAGAGACGCATGGTTAACAATATAGTACTTGTGTCCAGGACATATAGTTCATAGTTGACCTTTAAGCTCCTACTCAGGCTTTCCTTGTGGTAGATTTTTCTATGGTATTACTATTATTAAGATAAGAAGGTATACCGATGTAACTTTACAGACTGACAGCAACACATTTCTCATTCAATTACATTATAAAATCCTTTTGGATCTCAATGTTGAATAAAATAATACTTCATATTTCAGTTTGTTACTACACATCACCCGATGGAGTGACTGCATTTCTGCTTGCTAGCATGGTCATGCTTCCCTYGCTGGCATTGCCATAGTGAAGGCTTATAGTGGTTTTGCATAGCTGAAGAAAAAATAAACACGCACATTTAGGCTTCTACTTAGCAGCATGAAGCAGTGTTTTGAACATGATTTGGTTATCAATTCAGCCATTTCTTTGACCGTGATTTGTTCAGCGGAGCAACGATACATTTCAAAACTTAAAATAGGAAAATTGTTTGAAGTTTACTTCATTCTCATTTCTATATTGAAAGCGATACAAGTTCCATTTACATAGATCAATAGTCAATATTTCTGAAATCTGATACAAGCCTACAGGCAATAACCCATACAGTTATAGTCGGGATGGGTCCAAAAGATGTGTATAAGAGACAGAGATCAATAGTCAATATTTCTGAAATCTGATACAAGCCTACAGGCAATAACCCATACAGTTATAGTCGGGATGGGTCCAAATGAAASTTCTACCTCAATAACCCCAAAAGAAAAATAAAACAAAAGCAAAACAAAAAATTGCAAATTTCAAAAGGGACAGAAAAGCTTTAAAAGTTTGATTCTTTACCAAATGTGCAACAGCACTAAAGTTCTCAGGAAGCAACCTCAATAATTTTTGCTTAGTTGGTTCATAGACACCCAGAAAAGCGGCAGAAGCTCTGCAATGACATATGAACATGAGTAACTTATACATGCACATTATTTCTTAGCAATACATTTATATGATACAAGTAAAGAACATATTTAAGATCACAATGAGCTGAATTATGATGAGTTTGATCCCTGGAGCTATACTTTACCATCCATAGATATCGAACATACAATGTAAAACAACAGTCATTCYTAGTTTAAGTCAAGTTGGTTAAAGGTTTCATACGGAAGAACTCCTGCAAGATTTCCAGCTAATCCAGAGTAAAGGCCCTTCCAGACAATTTGTCCTCCACCACGTGCCGCCTACCATAAAGTCAAGGTTATAGCTTCAGATTCACAGTAGCTAATAAACTGTAAGACCATTCAAAAAGATTTACGCAGTAATAAAAAGGCACTATTAACTTGTGAAGTGTTAGCTTTTGCTTTGTATTAGTTGTCACATCTTGATTTCTACAGTCTCTAATGTACTACTTTAAGTCTTTAACCATTACTATCTTTGATAACTCATCAGTTAGAATTACTTATAAGAAGTTAATATTTAAAGGATACACATTTTCTTCTTGTATTTGGTGAGGAGTGAGGAGATACGGTCGAAATTTTCAACAATGTGTATCAGATTACATGAAAGGAAGTAATGACATTGAAATTACTTTAAGAAGGATCATGACACATGCTTATTGAAGATGAATAATGAACGCAGAAGGATCATATTTTATACTGAGTTTGACCTGCCTGCAAACGAGTCTTTATTGTATCAATCGGATACAAAGCAGTTTCCACAACAACACCAGCAGTGCCTCCTGCAATAATACCATCTACCAAAACAAGAAAATCAAAATTAAGGAGATAGTAGTAATATCTCAATATGCAAGAGTATTATATGTGAGCAAGTGACAACTAAATTAGTATCTGCATTGCTTAACATTTGAAAATAAAGAGCACATGACTTTAAGGGTTCAAGTTACAACAATAGTTAACAAAAGAAACTGCTCAGCAGTAAGTGATAAGTGATAACTAACGAAAAATATATCTAGTTTGGAAAGCAGCAGGCACAACCTTCTTTCTTCTAGTCAAATAGATAGTACTTAGCAAAGCAACTCGTGTCCAACTTTCATTAACTTATAAACCAATAAGCCGATTGTTCCACATAGCTCAAAACTCCAGTGCAACACAGGTGAAAAAAATTCTCAAAGAAAGCAGTTCACGAGATGTAATTTRGATTCTTTTAACAGTTCCTGAGTTATTTCCTTCCCATTAATCAGTTCAAGAATATGGAATTCGACTCTTCAGGCATACCTAGTAGTGATTGAACAAAATTAAAGGGCTTCTCTTCTCCCATGCTGACTGATGCAAATGACACTCTACTGCCTATCAAGAGATTCTGCCCATTTGGCATAGACATATCTGCGAAAAAGCTTGTATCAATTAAAGCACTGCATATATCCATCAAAGCCATAATCTCATTAGCGGGGTCGGATATATGAACCAAGTACTGCATATACGATAACAAAATGGATTAATCACATCAACAAGACAGATATATGTCAAAATCAACGTGCTAACAAGGCACTCTAGCTTTCTGTAAATATTGATCAACGGGAGAGGTCAGTCCTGACACATAAGCAATATGAATCTTAGACTCATTAAACCCACTAAGGATGTTAGCCAATTTTCGAATGTAATAAGATGGCAATGTTATTTAGCAGCTACAATGAAAGATGGACTATCTAGTTGACAAAAGGTGGTTAAACTTGAGCTAGGTTTACGTTTGACCTTGGCCAAAACAAGAAATGGCCTCTCTTTATCCAGAACTGCTAACTCCAAAACTTTCCAGTCCATCCAAAAATCTTGAAAACTTTAGTAGTATAGTCCAGTACGAAACAAAGATCATGCCATCTTATTAAATGATCATATGAGGAAACTTATGGTGCATCGAAGTTCAAGGCCATCATTAACACGTGTGCGGCCAACGCACACGACCACAACGACGCTCCGTGCACATTTCGCACTAGTGGAATTGCATAACAAACTACCTCATAAAGCAAACTAATATAAACACTCAACTATCAAAAACCAAGCTCCTTCACCAACAATGGAATATGTAAAACACACACACTCCTGAATTCCCTAGGTCCATCAAATCCTCATCAGATTCTCTAATCATCTGACAACATTAACTCATTAGCATCAGGTAATATTGGTTAAAAGGAATCTTACATGCACCTTTTCTTATTATTTGGCATTTTGGCTTGATTGCTTGATAAAATAAAATACAATTTATCAAAATATAGCCTCAAGTAAAACTTTAAATTATACAATGAAAAAAAATGAAACAAACTTATCAAGAACAATAGCTCAATACATAAATTCACTTATCACAGCATCATATTAAATTGCAAAATTAATCCCTTGTAACAAATTACCTGATTGTCCAATGAAGAGTTCTTGCCACCAATGGCTAATGTAATAGGCCCATTTCAATTGCAAAAAAAACCCACTTCAAAATTTAAAATTAAATTAACTCTGCAACAAAAATATTTTATATTTTAAGAGAATTAATTTTACAAAAATGTCCAAAATGTAAGAAAATTGAGTAAAATATACATACAGTACATGCATATAAATTAAAGATTGTAACTTTATTAACGGAGTGCGAGCAACATATCAAAGGAAAGATGCAAAGTTGATGAATTCAAAGTAGAAGATAATATTCTTACAACGTACCAAAGGAAGAGAAGTGAAGAAGCTGTTGGAGTTGAAACCGAGAGTTGCAGCGTTTTTTCCGCAAAATTTGAGAAGATAAACAAACAAAACAAGACTTTTTATGTGGTCTTACTCTTACATTTGGGTTTTCTATTCTCATTCGGGTAAAGGGCTCCGAATTTTTGACCCAATATGATACATCATCCTCCTTTTTTAGGTGCGTTCTCTTRGCCTTTAAAAAAATTTAGGTTCAATGGGTTTGAAATTATACTCAAAATTAAGGTTGAATATGGGTTAATCAGAGATTCAGAGTCAATTAATTAGAATAAATTTATGTCTAATAATGTGAATAGAACACACCCTTATTATAAAACATTTTTCAAGAATGCATGAGGATCAAACGAAAAAGAAGTGAATCAGGTGTGCTACGTGATAAAAAAAAATACAAGTAGATGATAGAGAACATATGGCCAATCTAGTGGCTATTAACAAATAAGCATGATTTGAAATACGAAATATATCAATAGTTAATCACCTATTCCAAATCAGATTTGTATTTGGGCAACAATTGGTGGTACATGAAGAATATCAAAGTTTTTTTGCAAAAAAATAAAGGTGGTAAAAGTAATTTTGTACACAGTTGAAAACTTTAATGTTATCTTTTTATAATTATAAAATAAAATATGGTTAACATAAAAATGTAAGAATTCTATATATATAATTGATGGAGCCTCACAATGCCAAAATTGGCATTTTATATAACTTTTTTTTTACTCCATATCAATTATTAGTTAACTATTGACAACGAAATTGAAACAAAGAAACATAAAATTACACTACGTGGCTTTAATRCCATCACATTGAGCCGTATAAAATGGAAATGCAATTTAAAAAGACAACCTCTATTCTCTCCTCACCTCCCATAATTTTTCTTCTTGATTCTCCATTCTAAGAAATTGTTTCTTCTATATTCTCTCAACCCAAGAAATTTTCTCCCTTMTGTAAAATTTAAACTTTTGTCACAAACCTATTTTTGATATAGAGTTGGACCGTCTATCCACCATGGCTCGAGCCATGGTTCTATGGCTATGGACCTTCTTTGTGTTAGTGGTTGCCACGACAACGATTGCCGATAGTACTAACAACATAGGTGTAAATTGGGGTAACATTGCATCACATCCACTACCACCATCTAATGTTGTTGGCATGTTGAAAGACAATGGCATAAAGAAGGTGAAGCTTTTCGACGCCGATAGCTCAACCCTAGATGCATTGGCTGGCAGTGGAATTGAAGTCATGGTTGCAATTTCTAATGATATGCTTGAAAAGATGAACAAATATAAGAATGCTAAAGAATGGGTTAAGAAGAACGTTACAAAGCATCTTTATGATGGAGGAACTAACATAAGGTACGTATCATTTTTCTTTAAAAAAATTGCATGCAATTGTACATCATGTTTTATACTTTAATTCAATTTCTAGGTTTCATGCATGGTTGCATATACAAATTTAATGATTATAGTTGATTATCTAGACTCTAGAGGATGACTTCGCCTCCGTGTAAAACAATCCATAACACAAGGTCGTTATTTTAGAGCAAGTATTAAAAGAAAACTTGCATCAAATGAATATTTTATATCTCACAAATCAAAGTCATTTCTTTCAAGATTATGATCGAACACATAAGTTGCTTTGYAAATGAAACAAAATATATTRACGTGAATATGTTTCTATATTGTAGGTATGTAGCCGTAGGTAATGAGCCATTTCTATCAAGTTACAACGACAGTTTTAAACAAACGACATTCCCGGCTCTACAAAACATTGTGAAAGCTCTGGAAGAAGCTGGTCATGGAGATATAAAGGCCTCCATTCCCCTTAATGCAGACGTGTACGATTCATCATCYAACATGCCATCAACTGGTGATTTCCGAGGAGATACCAAGGACCTTATGATAGATATCCTAGGCTTCCTCAAAGAGAAGGGTGCACCATTCATCGTCAACATCTATCCTTTCTTAAGTCTCTCCCAAAACCCGGATTTTCCAGAAGATTTTGCATTTTTCGATGGAGGTGGCAAAAGTGTCAACGACAAAGGTCACTCTTACAGTAATGTGTTTGATGCTAACCTTGATACTCTTGTGTGGTCGTTGAAGAAGAATGGTTTTGGCGACATGAAGATCATCGTAGGAGAGATTGGATGGCCTACTGATGGGCAGATTCAAGCCAATACCAAGAATGCCAAGAAATTCTACGATGGTTTGCTTAAGAAGCTGGCTTCTAACAAGGGCACCCCTATGCGATCAGGGTCCATGGAGGTATGTGTTGCATTATTTATTCATGTCTTTTCCGCTTTCCATGAATAGCCCAGTGTCTTTCAATGGTTTGTCACATACAATGAAGAAGAAAGTACAAAGATTATAATCCAAGTGATATTTTTTTTATGTGATGTTTATTGAAGGTTTACCTCTTTGGGCTGCTTGATGAGAACATGAAGAGCATAGACCCTGGCACCTTTGAAAGACACTGGGGAATCTTCCGTTACGATGGCCAACCAAAGTTTCCCATGGACCTTACCGGAAAAGGCAATGACAAGCTTCTAATTGGTGCTAAGGGGGTGCAATACATGGAGTCTAAATGGTGTGTCTTTAACCCAGAAGCCAAGAACCAGGACAAGTTAGCATCCTCCATAGAGTACGCATGCTCAAGATCGGACTGCACTTCTCTAGGCTATGGCTCCTCTTGCAATAACCTTGATGCTAATGGAAACACCTCATATGCCTTCAATATGTTTTTCCAAATGAACGATCAGAGTGTTGAGGCTTGCCAGTTCGACGGACTTGCTATGATCACCAGCACCAATGCCTCCCAAAAGGATTGCCTCTTCCCCATTGAGGTTGTAAGTGCTGCCACTATCACCGTCAGCATGCTCTCTATGAGGTTTGTAATTTTTGTAATAGTGTCAATCTTCTTTGTGCTCGTGTAAGTTACATTAACMTAGACCTGTTGTAAACTTGTAATAAAATCTACTGTAATTTGGATTCACAAATGCAAGTTAGTCATATACTTGTTGCTTTCAAAAGGCAAACATTTAAGCAGTTAAGTAGAGGAAAGGAATACAAATTATGTCTGAGGTTAAGGACAACTATCACACAACTCTTAAGAACGAGTAGAATAGGGCTTTATTTTAGGTCTGAAATTGGAATGGAAACCTGTTACCAACTGGCAGTGTGTGTCTGCAAAAAGGATGTATCCCATGAAACAGTAACTTAATATAGGACCTTGTAAWATTCTTGAACAAAGCTCTTTAAATTACATAGGAACTCGAACTACAAACTCATACATCTAAGTATCTAACTACTATACCTTACCAGTCTGCAGGATGAATGCATTGCAACCGTTTCTTTAAGCATCACCCTAGTTCTAGGAGAGATTGAGAGAGCACCTGCATGCACAGGTCACAACACTATCGGCAACAGACAAGAATTTCATGATTTCAAAAAAAAAAAAAAAAACAATTCTAAGATAGGATGCCCTTTCATTTACTCTAGGTGAATAATATGTACAATCAAAGTCATTATCGCAAGGGACAGAAATTCGATCTCACATCTGCCACCACTACGGTCACTTCATGTTGGAATTTCACGAACTCCCCCAAGGACCTGTACAAGAAATAAATAGCAAAAATGATCAAAGCAAATTCAAGCAACAAAACTCTTGTCTTAAGAATTCCTACCACAATCAACTTAAAAATATCATAGTCCCTGACACGTGGAACACAACAAATAATGATGTAGGTCATCATAGCCTAATARTGTACTACTTTGGCATATATGACTATATGAGGATCCATTTACTAGTCAACAAACGAAAACAGCATATGTATACAGTTCAATAAGCCAATGAAGGTGCAGCGAGTGAAAAGTTCTGGTTGATATCCAAGATATGCATGTAGTAGCATGTTTTCGACTTTCGGTTCATATTTCTTAAGATACTCTAATAAATGCTCCTCCTTTGTAATAAATTCCTAGCCTCTTTCTTATGCAAAATGCCATCGAAATATTCATATCTTAAGTTTAATTGAGCAAGCCTCCTACTCTGTGGTGTGATCATTTAACTACTCAAGATTATCTGATTATGGAATCTGGATTTCATTCTGAAACTTTTCAAATAGCCCTCTTAGCCTAAACAAGTAAACAACTTGACAGATGAAATAAACAAGCTTTGTCAGCTGAATAACTCAGTCAGATTACCCTATCTAAGTAAAAATGTATTTAAGRTTATAAAAGTCAACATCAAAGCCATATAATTTCTCACTCAGTATAACACAAAGATTCTTACCAAAAATACGAAGAGAGTTTAGCATTGTTATTTCTTATACGAAAACTGAGCTTTAAATTCCTTCTCCAGCTGTTCTCTTGATTCAGTTTTGGCTGCCAGTACAACGTCTTCAAGAAAACTTCTTTGTGGGAATTCTTCTGGAACAAGATTTTTGTAAATCTCAAACTGTTCATCAGCTTCCTTCTTTTTGTCCTGGAGACTGTAAATTATTCCCTGAAATTTGATGCGATACCCATAAGTAATTAATCTGAATAAGAAGCCACCATGATCTAAGATCCAAAAAGTTAAGGCTGGGAGAGATTTCAGATCAGTAATCTAGCATTACGGCAGAAATGAGAAGGTGACAACTCACAACTTCTTGTGCAATAATCAACCTTTCTAAGTCAAAATGTAATAAACTTTTGCTCACCAGATAACAGAAAAGAATAAGATAAATGGGAAGCAACATCCAGAATTCACAAAGGACAAGGGTCCATTGCAATATTTCCATGAACCAACCCTTAAAAGACCCCTTATTAATACAGCTAGAATGCTAGATGAACAATCAAACTAACAATTAAGCTAAAAAAAAATGTTTGTTAAAGAAGAATAACAACTAACAACTAATGGACTGCTACYACTTAGAAATATATGCTAACAACCTCTAATTAGCACAGCAATATTCAGGATGTTTGTATTCATTGTACGGTTATTCCTCCATCACAAAGAGCCAAATTGCCTAGACCTTGCAAACTTAGTGTATATTAAATTCATATTATAGACATCCTTTATAAGTGGCTTGTCTTAACCCACAGTAGGTCAATGTTTATACAAGACTCCAAACACACACTGATATCCATAAGTAATTAAGAGAGTGTGCACAAATGCCATGAGGTATAGGTAAAAGGCTGAGTCAAACAATGTACAAAATACAGGCCAAGTTTCCATAACAAATAATAACATATTTTAGAATATATAGTGTATAAGAAATAATCTATCTGTTTATTTAATAACAAGGAGCTTGTTTGCTTATAATGATTTAAACAAGTCAGAACAGGTTGGTGAACACTGCAACAAACTTTTGCAGAAGGAAAAAATGAAGGATAGGTGCCCAATGTTATCTACACAGCTAGAGTTCCATGCAGGATGTATAAACTAGTCACGCACTCACGCAGCACTAAATAAGTATTATGAGTGGCCTGAGACCTGAGTAACTGACCTGACACAAATAAGGCCGAAAATCCCGAGGATTTTCCTCAATTAGCTCTCCATACTTCTTCAAAGCTTCATCCATGTTCCCCTGTAATAAACAAAAATAAACAAGGTGAACTGGTATTAAAACTAAAATTGCAGTCTCAAGATTTAAAAAGTGGCAGTCCACAGGAGGAAGTGGACATGAAATGAACTGTGATTATCACTAAAGATAGGGATTTGCAAAGTTTCGTTAGACTCGTATCATTCAAGTGTTCTTTTATTTTAGATTTAAAGTATATGGGCAATCAATATAAATTACCAGATAGTAATTTGATTTCTTTACATGACAAATCACTTCCCCTCACCCCTCATTCCCCACCCACAAGAAATTAATTTGATCATAGATTGTTGTGCAAACTCTCAATAAGGATCTTTGCACGGACTTTTTGCAATACTGGAAGAATTTAGTGCATTAAAGGGGATTACATGGGAACTAACACACTCCTTGCATGACATTAAAAACGACTAGTTGAATACCACGGGGAAAATTATGAAATAATACCGCAGTGATTAMGAAGATTTTTAAGATGACAGCCTTACACCCTTTTTGTTTTGAGCAAATGAATCTAAACTAGATTGAATGAAGCTGAACCCATACTAAAATGAGATGAATTTTAAACTTAGCAAAAAGAACTAAATTGATTGAAACTYAGCTGAAATTAACAACAACAACAACAAAAAAAGTGGAAATAAGTCAAATTTCCAAATGAGCAAGACCATAATCTGGTAGTGCAGTCAAATCTGTTCAAATTTCAGGGGGYAAAAGGACATGAAACCAAAATGAACACAACCACTTAGGGGAGTTAGGGCATGCTTGGAATGGGGCAACAGGGGACAAACTAAAGAGAATGAGTGTGAGGGGAGGACTTGATATCAGACACTTTGTATCATGTAGTATAGGCATGAGAAGTATGGAGGGAAAGAAGAGTCATTAATTTATTAAACCCCGATTAAAGGGATGAGGGTAATAACTTCATTTCTTCAACTTCATCACCACTAACTCATCCCTTTCACCAACAACTCCATCCACCTTCATTTCTTTTTCTTTGATTTCTAGTTACCCTTAATGCATTACCCTCGATTTAAGCATAGATAGAATAGCTATCATACCATATAATACATCGAATTGCGAGAGTGAAAATAAGGATAAATTGATTATCACCTTTACGAGGTGCATCTGTGCAATCAAAATCTTAATGTTTCGCTCTTCTGTAACCCTTCTTTCACGAGTAGAAAGTTCAAGAGCTTTGCTCAACATATCAAAAACAGCATCTTCTTCATGGTTCTTGTGCATCYCCATTGCCAGACCCTAACATTCAAAGACCAAAGAACAGTAAATATCTCACTATTTGATTATGTAAACATCTAAAACCATCATACTATTAATATCTCACTTTTTTAATACCATGATCAAAGGCATTAAAAAAATCCCCCTAAAACTACTAAGATCATTGACACATATAGCAGAACTAAGTTTAAATTTACATCAATTACAAAGAAACTTTTGAATCATTCCTGGTTTAATTTCAGCAACAAAAGGCAAACTTCACAAGAAAAATCCCCAGCAAAAGCACTCAAATATTCACAAAAAAACACAATTCAACACAACAATCCTGCCTTTTCTTTTTTCCCTTTCAAAAAACTGTAAACAGCCTACAATTAGCATATTATTAATCAAAATCCAACAAGAAAATGCAAACTTTCACAAGATAAACTCAAAATAAATCATCCAAACATTAACAAAAAAGCAGAGTTCAACAACAATAATCSAATCTTTTCTATCAAACAATCACAATCAAAACCAAGAAATACTTACATGCAAAGCTCTGAGCAAAAGAGGCTTCTCCTTGAGAATATCTTTAAACAACCTCTTAGCTTTAGTCAATTGCCCCATCATCTCATAACAAAGTGCTTGCAATAATCTCCACTCAACTTGTTTAGGCTCAATTTCAATCAATTTCTCAACATGTTTAACAGCCTCTTTAGTCTTCCCTTTTCTCATCTTCACATTCACAACTGCCTTTAAAGCTTCCACGTTTCTAGGATTTTGCTGCAATAACTTCACACACATCTCTTCATCTTCAGTATCTTCTTTCTGGGTTTCGATCTTTTCCTCCAAATTCACCCCATTAAGCACTGGTAATGCCATAACTGGTCTGCTGCTGAGAGAACCCACCAAAATTAATGACCCAAGAAGTAGTTTTACTGCATTTTCAGCCKAAAAAATGGGGATATTTTTGTGGGTTGTTATCAATTGAGGGATTGAATTTGAGGGATTGGAAGTTGGGGTGCTGTTTTTGGAGATGCATGCAGTTGTAGTAGGTTGATTTCTGGGAAATGTAATGCGACGTTGATTGAAATTAGTAGAAAGCAAGTGATAATTAGGTGTTTTGGATCCATTGAGTAATGAGATGTTGGAAAGTGAAGATGAGAAGGTGTTTGTTAACAAGAATGCCATTTTTGGAAGCTCAGGGAAGCTCAATTACAGTGGTTAGTGTCGCAGTGAGCAACGTCCATGGAGAGTTGAGACGGCCTAGGGTAAGGTCTTTTGTTTGGAAAACAGGTGTGTTTTTTTCGGATTTGGATCCAATAGACTTGTAAAATAAGTTACTAAATAGAGTTTAATTTCGATCATACATCTCAAAATCAAGGGTCCAAAATTTGCTGGAAAAATAAAAAAAAATAAGATAAAATTTTCAGGGAAAAGATAAGTAAATTTTTGAGAAAAGTGTATGAGTGATCTATTATGGTTTGAGATTGATTGAACTCTACTTGATTTTATAATCAATGGTTTGGGAAAAGATTGATTGTTCATCTCAAAATCCGATTTTTCCTAATAGAAATACACTGGAAAAAAGGCAATAATTGAACAAAAAAATCATAATCATCAATGATATCAGAACAAATAAAATTACATACGGAGTAAAATAGATCATTTAAAAAAATAATAAAGAATGTTAGCTATAGCAAGTGAAATAAAAGATTATTAGATGAACAATCAACATTTAAATACAAAAAACTTATAAACATAAAATTATGAGTTTTTCACTTTTTTCGTAATCATACAATATATACTCCGTCTGTTCCTTAAAGAAGTTACCAGTCACTATTCATACGCTTCCCAWTGCATGTTTTGTATCGTTTATATCTTTAGTTGTATATTTGTAAAAATTATAACAATTGATTATTAATAATGTATTCATCAACCCGAATCAAACAAGACCCACATGACTATATATATTCTTATAAAATGATAGTTATTCACAAGATTCTCTTCACTTGTGAATAGTCAAATAAACGCATATGGTAGGAACTTTAAGGAACGGAGGGAGTACATAAAATCACTTTTGTAGAATTTTCGATTTTTATTGTATAAATGATATACAATAAACATAAAAAAAACATATATTGTATTTATAATCATCAATCAATGAGGGGACTTATTTATGATTTATGTTAGTTCATTTTATAAAATTTAAATTTTCACTTTACAAATTTTATTATAGGGTACCAAATTTTAATATTGTAAATAATACTTCATCCGTTTCAAAAAAAATCATCACTTTGAATTGCAGTATTCACATTATATACTTTGATCAATTTTTGAGCTTTACACATAATAAAAAATATTTTTTAAGTGAGATTTTTTTAGATTCGACTCGTTAGATACTCCCTCCATGACGTAAAACTTGCAGAGAAACTCACTTTCCAGCACAACGAAGGGATAAGGGTTAGGGTTGTACAGAGTTTGGTCTGGACCGTAACCAAAGCGGACCAAACCGCATTTTAACGGTTTGGTTTGGTTTAGGATTTTTTTGCTAATATGGTTTACGGTTTGGTTTGGTTTNTGCATGTTTTGTATCGTTTATATCTTTAGTTGTATATTTGTAAAAATTATAACAATTGATTATTAATAATGTATTCATCAACCCGAATCAAACAAGACCCACATGACTATATATATTCTTATAAAATGATAGTTATTCACAAGATTCTCTTCACTTGTGAATAGTCAAATAAACGCATATGGTAGGAACTTTAAGGAACGGAGGGAGTACATAAAATCACTTTTGTAGAATTTTCGATTTTTATTGTATAAATGATATACAATAAACATAAAAAAAACATATATTGTATTTATAATCATCAATCAATGAGGGGACTTATTTATGATTTATGTTAGTTCATTTTATAAAATTTAAATTTTCACTTTACAAATTTTATTATAGGGTACCAAATTTTAATATTGTAAATAATACTTCATCCGTTTCAAAAAAAATCATCACTTTGAATTGCAGTATTCACATTATATACTTTGATCAATTTTTGAGCTTTACACATAATAAAAAATATTTTTTAAGTGAGATTTTTTTAGATTCGACTCGTTAGATACTCCCTCCATGACGTAAAACTTGCAGAGAAACTCACTTTCCAGCACAACGAAGGGATAAGGGTTAGGGTTGTACAGAGTTTGGTCTGGACCGTAACCAAAGCGGACCAAACCGCATTTTAACGGTTTGGTTTGGTTTAGGATTTTTTTGCTAATATGGTTTACGGTTTGGTTTGGTTTTATAAAAATTATAAATAAAACCAAACCGCAAACCAATAAACCGTATTTTAATATTTATATAATTTTTAAATTAGTTGTAGTGTTTTACATATATAAAAATTTAAAGAAAAMAAAATAAAAACATCAATAACCAAAAAAAACACATAATTTTATACGGTTAAGAGGTTAGATTTAGGGTTAATATTTATTCTTAGGGTCAATTTATTTAATATTTATTATGTGTTAGCACTTCATTGTTATTTTTAATGTAATTTAATTTTAATTCATTTGTGTCAATCCCTTAAACTTTATTATAAGTTAATGTAAGTAGTATTTAACAATTTTTGGGGAAAAAAATATCCACTTGTTATAAACTGTAAACCAAACCGCATCAAATCGTATTATTACGGTTTGGTTTGGTTCAATTTGGATGCTAATATGGTTTGATTTGGTTTGAATAAATGATCAAACTGTGTTTTGCGGTTCGATTTGGTTTGGCTCTCAAACCGCACCAAACCAAACCGTGTTCACCCCTAATAAGGGTGGTCGAAATCAGCATATTCTAATATTATAAATTATGCATTTAAAGATAAATTATATTGTAATATTAAGGGGGGGTAAAAAAGTGGGGTAAGGGGTAAACGTTTTTGGCGCCCAAATGTTCAAAGCTTCTTCGTGAAGCCGAAGAAAATCAATAAAGGAATTGACATGTATTTTGAGCTCATTTGCATCAAACCTAGCTTGATTGTCTAATATCATCGCCAATCGGTAGAGGCGGGGAAAACGCCGGTGGATGAGAGAAATCGGCGGCGGAGCCTTGCATTGGTTGCTAGTCYCCATTGGAAATGGTTATTGTCGAGGTATTAAAATTTGAGTTCAAGTTGTCTTAATGAGATGTTAAAAAATCGTTAGATTTAGTTGAATGAAATTGATGAATATTTTGTTGTTTGTGTGACATTATTTCTGTCATTTATTAGCTATTTCTCAACTTCTGTCATTTATTAGGTTAGTTTTTTTTTTCTCAATTTRTGTCATTTATTAGCTTGATGTAGTTTTTTCTTAATTTATGTAATTTATTAGCATTCAATTAAGTATTCTATGTTGAGTTATTAATTTTATCAAGTAAGGCCACTAAGATGAGTTAGTCAGAATTATTAGTGGTACTGTTTGTGCATGTTTAAATTATTTGACTTGGATTTAAATAGATATGTTCATAGTGTTCTTACCTAAAATTTGAACCATATGTTGCTRTYTAAGGTGAATGAAGAAGTAGCAGCTGCAGAGAGTGTAGGCTTGGATGCAAATCACCCAATACCAACATTATCTTCAAACATAAATTTAGTAAGAAACCTAATTCAAACTCACATGACATACTATTAATTCTTTTCATAACATATAAATTGTTTAAAGATTCCAATAAACTCAATTATACAACCAGTTTAAATTCTCCATAATTTCAACATCACATTGAACTACTGAAATTCAAGGATTCATATAATGGGATGTTGTTTACTTACATTATCAATATGAGTCCCAGCGTAACAATGTTGTATAATAATGCCTTGCTCCGATCCTTCACCTCCTTTCCCGGAATCACAGATCCACTATTATCAACATCGTCGTCGCCTTCTTCTTCGCAATTGGCAGCTGCTTCAGCAACAGAGCTAGAGGAATCCAACCTTCCTTTCTTCTTCATCTTCCTCATTTTCGATTTCGATGTTCCACCAACCAACGAATTCGATTCTCCAGACTTTTTCGACATCTGAGCTTGCAAATAAAAACAATGCAGAAGTTGTTCATCCACGATTCATACATCAAAGAAAATACATTTAGGGAACTTTCTATTTTCTTACCTTYTTCACTATGGTATCTAATTGATAGCAATTGCCCTCCACACAATTCTCAACTACACGCTTTCTCTTACCTTTTTTTTAACGGGCTTTTCACTTGTGTTTGACTGCGCTCCTGAAACGATTTTCGCAAATCTCATTACCGGAAATTCAATTTCAACACATTTGAATACTTAATTTATCGATTACATACAACCCCACATAAATCAGGGTTTGCTATATTATTACATTTCGTATCAAAGTGACAATTATTAGAGGCAATTATGGCAAAAGTTAAYGAAAATGGATTAAGGGAGAAATCGATTACTTACTTGGATTTGATCTTCCATCCTTTGTTCTCGAGGGAGTTCGAACAGCTGCACCATCTCACCAACGAGAACACCAACAATGTATGAAGGAAGAGAGAGATATTCAACATTAGAGCAGCTGGTCAAGAATACCCCGACTAGGCCCCCCCACCAGAATTTACTGCTGTCAAAACTTTAAATGGAAATGAACTATATGCCTATGCTAGGAGAACTTGAATTTACTAAAATAGCCCTAAAATGGTSGTATACAGTCCCTCAACGTGCTGAATCTATCAACCCCCGAACTTGCAACACTTTTCCTTGCAACAATTGTACCATTTCCTTCACTTGGCACATTATATATTAATGACAAAATTACTATATTTTTGGACCATATTTGCTAATTATTTTGTCTTTATTTGGCGTCATATTACTTTCCACCTTTATTATTGGGACTGCTTCACTAATTCACTACATAATCCACTATTCCAATATTAGTTAACTAATATTTTGAGCACGCGATGCGTGCATGTGCATATTTACGATGTATCCGAATCAACATTAAGAAATTCATTATTGTTAATTACATAATATATGTAAAAAAACTTTTAAAATCACCCTAATTAATGAATAATTTTTTTATAGTAATTCTTAGCAAAATAAATGGCTTAACAATATTGTTTTATCACCCGTGATTTTGCGGTTGTTGAAAAAAGTCAGTAATAAAAATAGTGAACTTGGTCGCTTATTAACTAAACTAAATGAAGTTTATTTCAACTACCAATGCACTATAGATGTATATTGACATACATGTGGCATCATAATAATATGATATATATATACCCATAATATTGTATCCGTATAAAAAATATATAAATAGTATAATGAGGTCTTTGGCCTCATTAAATACAAAATTTACAATGAAAGTTATTGTCGGACAAATATGTAGTAGGTTAAAATTTGAAATCTCAAGCATCTCCAATTTATAAATACATAGCCATCAATTTTGGATCATTTATAAAAGGAAAATAACATCAAAAATATAGAAACACATGCAAAGACAAAATAGATTGAGTCAGAAGAAAGAGCTTGTGTCTATGAATATTTTAGATATTGGAGAGAGAAGTGTGGTTAGTTTAATATGTACGGTGAATGTACAAATTATTAATTTAATAATCATATTGGTAATTAGGTCCAAATTCATGCATAAACAATACATGACAATTATTATAATTTTATCTAATATTGTATTTTACATTGATTGACATATAAATGACGGTTTATTTTTGTTAACGTTACATTTTAGTCACTAATTTAATTCTATTAGAAATTAATCTAAATAAGTTTGACTAATTTCGATTGATATACTAATGGCTAGCTTTCATTTGTTAAAACTATTCAATTATAATACTATAATTTGCATTGCAATTTGATATTGTATATTAGTTAATGGCTTAAATGATTAAATTTCATAGCAATAATGTTGAAGTAATAATTTTCAAATTTTCCTATTTATTCATGCAGGATATTGTATAGAGTTCTGGAGTAGGAACA
The DNA here is from genome assembly GCA_008642245.1 of Bassia scoparia. Taxonomy (NCBI): domain Eukaryota; kingdom Viridiplantae; phylum Streptophyta; class Magnoliopsida; order Caryophyllales; family Amaranthaceae; genus Bassia; species Bassia scoparia. Next base: position 165,437 of record SNQN01000292.1, read on the forward strand.
TTTCATTCTCTCTTAGCTTATATAATAGAGATTTTTGTGCTAATTTACAATTATGTGCTATTCCATTACGGAGAGAGTTCTATCTAAATATCAACATTTAGTAATTTAATACTTCGTATTATTTATTCATAAGTATAGTTATTAAGATCAAAGTAATGTCTTGACATATGRAAAATGTTTTTGACTGATGTATTTTTTGAAACGCAGGAAGTATTCACAAATCACAATTCAATGTTTATTAGGAGCCCTATCTAGTTCATATCCGATATTAGGGGAATACTATCATATCGTGGCAATAGACGTAATTATTTGGTGTTTTATAAAGTTTGCARGTGACATAAATGTTGGGCTGAATAAACGGTGTAATACCCTGAACGYATCATTTCCTGGGTCCATGTCTAACCATGGTTTCGATTACATTCTCTTATTATCTCTCTCTTTTGATCTGAACGGTATTTTCGAGCTATTTGCTTAATCGGTGCGTGATTACGGCGGAAACTTCCGTGGTGTTGAACGTGTTGTTTCGTGAAATTGGTGTCGATGGACGATGRYGAGGTGGATCTTTTGGTTACAGTCCACGGCAATGCCGCAAAACGCCTAGTCACGGGTAAGTGTTTGTAAATATTTAATTGAGATTCCCGTCTTCTGAATTCTTTGCAAAGTTATAGTTCGATATTTTTTTTGTAGTGTTATTCGTGGAGTAGTCCGATTATTGTGCAGTTGAATTGGGTAAACTGGTTTTGTTATTAATTTATTGAGCACCGTGTTGGTCCAATTTTCAAAAATAGATCTGTTATTGTCTCTGTGTCACAGACGGTTGTGTATTTGATTTGCTGTCTTCAAGGAAGAAGTCGTTTGTTGGGTTGTATAATTTGTAATTATTTTGAATATGCATGATGAATTGTAGTTTTTCTAATTTGGAAAATGCTAAGTACATGCGTAAATATTGGATTCAGTGTGATTGTAAATGTCAAATTGTTTACCTTGGGTGACTACATGGATTTA